>DWDW01002500.1:0-10169 GCA_018245635.1 Mimoniades versicolor eupheme
AACATCACGACAAACCCGCACAGCTAAGAGTTCTTCGTAATGCTCTGTGGGACGTGTCGACACTGCCAAGAGCCACTAAGCCATCACGGCCAACCGTAGCTGAAGGCCTTCTCATTCTGAGAGGAGACCCAATGTGTCCAACAATGGAACCATAAAGAGGTCGATAAAGGAATACTCCATGCTACGGACTGTACCTCTATAACTCAGAACTTGTAAACTTAATTGGAAAACGATGAGAATCAGAAAACATCAATCACAGGCAAAAACAAACAGTAAAGAATATATTAAAATATCAAACGAAAATTACTAATGTTTCTATACAGTATTATTCCTGAATATATGGGATTATGAATACACTCTATAATATTATTGAAAATGAAAAATAAATATAGTGGTTTCAGATTCTTAAAGTCCCTATTAATTATACAGGGTTTAACAAATCTTCTTCAAACACGAAAATTGTTATTTAATTTATTCTGATCACTAATGTGGTACTCACAAAACTAACATTGAATGATTTTATACCAAAAATTTATCTGAGATTAAATTTCTGCACACCAATCTGTATTGTTTAAAATACCAATGCTTTAAGAAAAAAGGATTAATAATCTTATTAAATATAATTCTGTAACCTACTGCAACTGCAAAATATTTCTACAATACTAAATATAATTCCGCCGAATATTGGAGAAATCGATGTATAATAAATATACAGTGATATTTATACATATAATAATTTAGAATTTACCTTTAATTATAAGTTTACGACTTTTAATAGTAAATATATTTTTTTTGTAATTTCAACACAAAAGCAATAATCGTTGTGTACTTGAATGTCCCCCATATATTGTACGTAATGTACTATACAAAATGTATGAGATAAGTACAATGATTAAAAAACTGATCTCATGTGTTAATATTGAAACAGTTTAGAATCTATTGTACTTGTAATCAGTGACAAGATAGTTACTACTCACAACACCCTATGTACCCATAAATAAAGTGTAACAACCGCTAAATGATTTTATTCGCCATAAAAAATAAAAGCTACAGACACAAAATTCTTATACAAATATGTGTATTGTTGAGTTTTTACTCTTTATGGTTTTATTAATTATCATGAAAAAAAAGGACGTTATAATCTTACATAAATAAGAAGAGTTATAACATAAAAACAATTAACAATGACAATTTGATGTGTCTCTTAGATAGCTTTCTTAAAAATTCAATTATTAAATTTATATAACGTGATCTCATTGTGACTGTACACACAATGTTCATAGTTTTAGCCGCTTCTCATAATACCTTGACGATATGACGAACATTCAAGCGGGCATTGAGACACATCGCATAACTTTAGTTGTACATCCAAAACGAATCATAAAACATGGGAGTGTTCACATGATTCCAACTGTGACGATCGCTGGCGAATGTACATCAAAAGTGAATCACTGTGACAATGCGCCACAACTAAATATGAAACGGTACAATATAAATATGTTCAACATAATAATATGTTAAATATATAACAATAACAAATGTTTATTGTTACGTCATACGGTCGTGCGGCGCTTAGTCGGGCGGCAGGTAGCTGAACAACTTGTACTTGTCCCTGATGTACGGCCGCACGTCGTCTTTCTGCAATTACAATAGTCATTCTAATACTAAATACGGTTCGAACAGAGCCAGTGTTATGGTAACCAGGCGGCTGATAAACGAACGTATGTAACATCACGCCTATAACCCCCGATCAGATAGGCTGAGGAGTGCACTACACTCTAAGGTTTTACATGTACCCAATATTGATGTTCTACTATAAAATAAGACTGAGTCTATTGCCCTACACTGGACACAAATCCAGACGTCAAGCAACTAATAGGAATTTAAAGTAAGAATACCCAATAGTATCTGACTTGGGGACCGAACCTAGGACCTCTAGATCAACAGTTGTATTTGCAACCACTCAACCGAGAAGCAGTCAAATTACGATAACAACTCGCCAGTGAAATAGAAGATAAAAGAAAAAGAGCACAAGTAACAATGATACTTACAGTTGCCAGGTGTTCGAGGAATGGCAGCAGTTTGAGCAGCTCATTGTCACTGCGGTCCACGAACCAGCTGTCTATCGGTATGCCGTTCTCCAGCTGATAACCGAAGGCCTAAGAGGAAACAAAAATAATTTTACAACTTAAATTCATTATATAGTAGTGTGATAGTCTAGTGCTTTAGAATTCAATCCTTATTTTATTTCGTCTGGGAATCTCGGATTTCTTTTGTTTGTGTGGTGGGGAGTTCGACTTTTGTTACTCGCGGCACGTACGCCTAGCGAAAATTGTTTGTTCCTACGGATGTTACTTATAGTTGACCTCTGACTTTGATCCTGTGTGTGTTGGGTGTTTTCCAATTGGTATTTCTTAATTATTTTGACAGGGATACGAAACCAGAGCAATTCAGTGAACGGAAATATTCATCAAGACGACTACATACCTGAGGGCTGTTGTCCACGATGACGGTCTTGCGCAAATCGCGACCGAGTATCGACAGATCCTTCACGTAGTTGCCGTTCACCAGCAAGCAGTGCTCGCGAAACAATCTGTAACAATATGGGCAATGGATGTCGACATCTTCCAATCGCTTACAAGTCCAATACGATAACGGCAACTTATTATGCATTCTGTAACGGATTTATAAGATAAATATTTTTAATAATGATAAAGCTGAGATGATATAGAACTAGCTGAGAGTTCAGCTTCGCATGGTTGTACTCGCATGTGAAATGTTTTGTTATTAAAATAAATCTAAAGGTACGATGAAACGAGATAGCCAGTAACAGTGAGTATGTCGCTAGCGGGCGAGCGCTCCGCACCTGTACTTGATCCAGCGGCGCGCGGGGTCCAGCAGGTTGAGCAGGCGGTCGGCGTACACGCGCTTGCTGGCCGTGAACAGGATCACCTCGTACAGCCGCGACACGCGCGACAGGAACTCCGCGAAGTGCGGCCGCGTGCGCACGAACACCTGCACGCATCCAGCATCATATACATACGCAGATATCAAACACAAATATTTTTTTAATCTATACACAAAACAAATATTCCAGCAATTGTACATCTCGACTTAAGATCGGCTGATAGGATTTACGAATTAAACCATTGATGGCAAATATTACTCACAGTGTATCTGCAGTCTTGGAACAGCACCGGAAAGTGAAAACTCGCGTCGGGGAGCTCCTGCAGCGAGCAGTGCACCAGGGTCTCGTCCAGATCCAACACCTGCATACGACGTTACGAAATAATATAAAAAAATATCAATAACCATTACTAATGGAACCGCTATCTAGTGGGGTAAATTAGTAAGCATGTAAATTTTTATTAAAATGAAATTAGTAACATAAACAACTCACGAGACTGAAGTCGGGACTGGTGCGCGTCTTGAGCGGCAGCGCGGGGTAGCGCGCGCGCAGCGCCCCCGTCGCCACCGACTCCAGCGGCGGCAGCTGCGACAGAACGTTACGCTGAGACATGCCGACGTCGCGGAGTGAGCTCTCGCAACCAGCCGGCGACACTTGCAACCCCATCCATAGTTACCCGCCCAAAAAGTACAGTCTACTTAAGCAATTATTAAACGACTAAATAAAATAAAAAAGTTATTAAATTAAATGGATCCAAAAATAACTTCAAATTATTTAACAAATTAACACGCGCCGTTATACAGATACATGTAAAAAAAAACAGATACATATAAAGATCACACTTTACAAGAGAAGTCTACCAATACAGGTATAGCATGCTTGAAGTAAATAGCTGGTCACGGACTCATTGTTGTTTAAAACAAATATTGAGAAATATATTTTATACCTGCTTAATGAATAAGTACGGATCGAAAGCATCCACCCAAGAGGAGATCTGCTCGCAGTCCACGCGACTGCTGCACGATGATATAACATCAGCTGCCTCCTCCTGAAAACCACCACCAGGTTAGCTACCACGTGTGATAAATGATCCATATACATAGCTCGCTGAAGTTAACTGGGCACCTCAATACGATGACGTAATAGCGAGCTACTGATGCGTCGAAGGCGAGAGCGGTAGCCATAGGCAGATGGAGTCAGTTGACGGGAGGGGAACGCATTCCTCCCAAGTGCCAAGTTGATTTCTGTGTGTTGTAAATATCGAATGCATTCATTGAATAATAATATATTGTTGCATCTCACTCGCACACCGCTATCTGATCATAAATATGTAGTTTTTACAACTTGTACTTTTGAAACCAAATAGATAAATGTAACATCACGAGAGCAATCCCTAAAAAAGTAGGCAGAGGGGTGTTGTACATTTCACCAGTTCATATATACTTATCTAGATTAATATGTGCTCATACAGATCTATTGACATCAAGACACTGAATAAATACTGTTGATCAACTTCTGAATATCTGTTTTCAGTGTGATGAGAATTTAACTCAATGGCACTGACTCAGCGGTCAGGGTAACATAACCACTGGACCAAAGAACGAAAATACTGCAGTGCTATTAATGTATTTGTGTGCTACTTAACACCTGCATGAAGCATAGGAATACTATAGAAATTTGCTACAAGCCAATAGTGACTCCATGGTCTGCATATTAGTTTGCTACTACTGCAAATACTTACCTCAATATCAGGTGCAGGTTCATCGTGGCAAGCCAAGGAGCTGTCATCTGCCACTATGTCTGATGGGTTCTGTAAACAAAATGTGCAAATATGTGCATTCAAATACTGGTTTTCAAGTAGATAACACTGAACAAAGTGGACCCTGAAATTTATAATCAAAGTCAATTAATTCAGTCTCTACTGTTAAATTGGATTTGTTTATTCATGTATCTATTTGTAAATTATTTGGAAAACAAGAAATTGCAGAGTTTTATAATATTGGAGTTTATAATATTAGAAATTAAGTCATAGAACAAGTTCATTTATTTAATGAATGCAAGTACAAAAAAATTATAATAACAATATAATAACATACCCATGCAGCAGCCTCTGCGGCCAGACTCTGGCTGATCTCAGCCAAGAAGCCAGAGCTGGGGCTTCTAGCAGACAAAGCTTCCAAGTTTTCTATAGCTGTGCCTCGATCACCACAAGTTGACGATATCTCACACTCTGAATCACGAACATAGCCATCTTGCTCTAACATGCTTACAAAGTCAGGCTGAGGGAGAGAACACATACTTTTACTTTTGCAGTGAATAAAGGGAAAAAATATCGGTGTCATTAGCTACCTAAACCCCACTGCCTTGTGCCCAAACGTAAATCAATTTGTAGTGTGCATAACTAAAATTGCATTTTAAGAATAACTAATTCATAACTATTTGATATATTAATATATCAAAGAGTATACTTAATGCAGAGTGATACTGACTCTTGTTTTTTTTTATAAAATAAACTATATATGCCCACTAACTTGCAGTCCAGATTTGAAGTATTTTTAGGTAAATGAAACAATAATAACAGACAGAAGAGAATAATTTATTACATACAAATTAAATTTTTATAGATTCCCGGCAAAAGGCAAATTTTCTATGGGAACTTGGAATTTAGAATTACTTGCCCAACCTGACTTCATTATTATTCTATATAGACCATACTGCTCCCTACTCCATACAGGAATAGACACCCTCAAACAAGTCCTATGCACAGCAGTGGACTTAGACAGCCTAATGATGATTTATACTTCTCATGATAACAATTATAAACACTTTCCTTTTAAATGTTAGATAATAATATAGAGAATATTATATACTAGGTGATTTTATTAACTTTTTACCTGTACATATTTCTCTCCGGTGTTCAGAAACTCTGTGCAGTTATCCAAATCATCTGTTGTTGATGACGGCTGATACATCTCAAGGTCATTGCTTGACTTCCTCCGTTTCATTACTCTCTTCTCAGTAGAATTCTTCCTCTGAAATTTGTCTTCTTCCTTCTCTGTAGTCATCACCCTTGCAGCTTTATCAGCTAAGAAGTTTATGTCCTCCTCTGTTGTTAATTCTTCATTCATCAATCTAGCACATTCAGCAATAGCCATGAAATCGTTCAGGCAGTCATTGGGCAAACAAAGCTCTGATGACTCAACTTGTGCATCGGAATCAGACTCCTCACTTTTAGGTGTTGGAAAATCTACAAATGTAGTTGTATGGGGCTCATACATTGTAACATCATTGTCATCAGAATTCCAATTAGATTGTTCTGGAACCGTAGGCGCTTTTGGTTTAATCTTCTTTTTTGGACTTTCATTTGTAGAGCTCACAGCGATCTTGCTGATCTTTGGAGATGGAATGCCCAATTGTCGAACCTTACGTATCGGGGAGCTGTTAAGAGAAGCTGCCTTATCAGTTTTGTCCAGACGCCGTGTCTTACGAGGGGAACCCATTGCAACAGGCATAGATTCAGTTTTCTTCAGCTCACGATTTAAAGAACTGTGACGCAATTGGACACTTTTTGTTGTACGCACATCCTTCAGTTTAGTCTTCGATGTTGTTGAGACCTTATCATTTTGAGGAGTTTTAGGTGCTTTTAACACAGTCAGTGGTGCCACTGTATCTTTGTTAGAGCTCCGCACAACAGTCTGAAATATGGGCTTCTTAGTGCAAGCATCATCTTTTAGCTTTTTCTTAATAGATTCCACTGGCTTCTCCATACTCTTAATCAATTTAGTTCTAACAGGTCTAGTTTTTAATTTCTTCTGTGATCGAGTGATACAAAGTAAAGTTGAATTGGATGACAGAACATTTTTGGCTCCTTCTCGTCTAAGTATTTTCTCCCAAGCTGGTTTAGACTTTATAAGAGGCTTGGCAATTAATTTTGGCTTCAAACTCGATACCCTCTGTTTACTTTTTATCGCTGAGAGCGGTCGCTCCCTCTTTCTACTTCTTAAACGCATTGCAAGTTTCGGTAGAAACTTAACCTAGAAAAGAATTCATTACATTCAAGAAAGTAAATTAAAAATTATAATTTGAAGTGTGTGAGGGAAAACTAGCAAACATTTACGTTCGTAAACAATACACGATTAGCTTGTAGTGTATATAACATAACAACCATTATTTATGACTGTACGTCAAACATTTATCTTTTACTAGCTTTAACCCAGAACCTCCCGTTCGGCAGTTGCACTTGCAAACAACATGAGTTTTGAATATATTTAAGAACAGTAATAAAAAATATTACTATTTCAATATCTATTTGAGGTGTTCACAGAAACCACTGGCGGCCTACAGTTAAAATCAATTGTATAAACCAATGAAATAAAGCAACCATATAATAATGCAAATGAAGCGCTACCCATTTTTACCTTACCATTTTCAAGCACTGAAAGCATAGACAATAAACACTGATTTCAAAATCTATTTCAATAGTAAACCAAATTACTAAGGAACAAACCAAGCTTGAAGCCACTGTTAAAATATGTTGTTATAGACATGATGTGAATTATGTGATGTTTGGTTTTTATTATGACTGCCTCATTGGTCAAGGAGCTACAAGCATGACTGCCTATTGAGAGGATTCAAATCTAGATTGGGTACTATTATTATTGCTCTAACTTAGATTTTCTATCAGAAATTTCTAGTAGCAATTCAATCTGGATTAGTACAATATGTATGGCAACAAGCTTGCCCCTTATTTCATAATGGGATATTAATGTAAGTGGTGAAACATTATTATACTAACTCTACTAACTCTAACTATACTATGTTTCTCAGCATACGCCTTTGGAAATTACAGGTGTGTTGTTACATTTTTGTTGGTTTTTATAATTACTTCTTATTCTTTCTCAGGCTCAGCCTTGAATAATCATTGTTATCAGATTATTGGGAACAGAAAATAAAGGAGGTAAATAATTGTAACACGACACTTGAGAAAAAGTTTAATACATGCAGAACCATCCAAGGTCACCAATGTTTTGTATACAGACAAACAAAAAAAAATTGTTCAGGATTGAATAATAGTGAATCGTATAAGTATACATGCAAATTGAATATCTAAAGCTACTGAACCGAATAGAATGAGCCTTACATAAACAAGACGGCTGACTTTCTAATTTGACTGAACTTTACATGGAATTTTTCCACAATTAACTTTTCGGGTACAGAGCCGGTATGCAATAAATATGTAAGAAATACATAACAATATCAATTACATGAAAGTTGAAAAAGACTAGCATTAATATCTTATTACACAAAATACTTACATGTAATTGGGTACGAAATCATGTGCACTCTCGACTATAAACAAAATATTTGAAGAAAAACGCGGACATCACCGACACTGTGTACCAAACACCGTGCGCAATGCTGTTATTTCTTGTGTTATTATAATACACGGATTTATTTTCGGATCGCGTTCACCGCGGCGGCAAAGTAGTTCGCGCCTTTTTTCTACGATGATTTTTAATACTGAATCTAACTTTGTTGTCACAATTGTTTATTTAAAACACAAACAATAACACCACAAACCTAATTAAACCAATATTTAGCTTTAAATCACTGAAATAACTAAATCACAACTATTGTAAAAATAAAAAAGCGGCACGGAACATTATTGATTTATGCGCTATTAATCGGTAGGGATTCTCAATCACGCGTGTAATTTTATTCATTGGAAACATTGATGAATAAATTATATGACGGAAATTCTAACTAAACTTGCAATTAACGCGTTGTTACATGATAATTTTTATTGCAGAACACAAAGCCAAACAAATGTCATGTCAAAATGGCGGCGTTTCATTCCTATTTAACATAATCTACTGCAGATGGCGCTGGCCTACAACGCATGCGAGCATGCGTTTCGAAATGACAGAATTCTGAGAAAGTCGATATCAAGGCTCCACATCATCAACATGAGAATTTTTAAGAGTTAAATTCTTAGAGTAACAATTATGCTTGTTTTATTAATGTTATGTGTATACAAAATGATTAAATAATAATGCCAATATTTTGTAAATAAGTCACTGATTAATGTACTAAAAAATAATAGATATCTTATTATTTCTAAACGTAATTATTGAGAGAAGACGTATTTACAAAGATAGAAAGTTGACTTTCGATGTGTTATTAGAACTGCAAAATTATTTCCAAGTTTCTAACCCAGCTAATTATTTAACAGAGTTTTGTTTGATGCGGCAATAGAATCAATCAATAGATGATGGGAAGGATTTTGAGAGAAGACAAATGTAAAATTAATATAAAATCTAATTCATATATTCTAAAACTGGTTAATAAACGTAACAGAAGTAACGGAAGTAACTGGTTAATAAACGTAAGGAAACGTAATGGGTTTCTTTAATTTTTGTAATTCAAATCCTTTTATAACAGGCGTGTTTTCCATTCTTAAAAGTAAAGTAATAAACATATAATTACCATAATGATATCATGGATATGATGTACAATATCTGTGATAAAATATAACTAAATGTAGTAAAGTTTCGCTCTTTGATAGTTTTGTTTTTGTTATATTATTAAAATAAATGTAAACTTAGTTTCTAATTTATTTTTAGTAATTTATTATAGCTTTCCTGCATACTTTATAAAAAAATAATTTGTTTGGCTGTAATAAATAATTCCAAAACTGTGAATTACCATATCAAAAAAATATGACATTTAATTCGTTTTATTTTGAATTGAAACATAACAAGATTTTTTTTGTCTATATTTCCTTGTTCCTTAACTTTCTTTAACCTACTTTAAATATTAACATGAAGCCAACTTAAAATTATAAAATAACAAGTCGTTTTGAAGATTTAACAATGTCCATGTCCAGTGTTTCGGTAACATCGTCTAAGCGAGAGGTAAATATATTTTTAATACATATTTTGTAGTAGTGTGTAAGTGTTCAGGAATAACTGAATTTACCACTACTACGTCTGTGCTACGACTAGATTATTAATAACCAGGACTAACATTTATTATTTGCTGCACCACTATACAATTTGCACTTGCGTTATTCCAAACGTCAACCAATCTAATTTATAATATTGTTCTCCCACCTAATAAACATTTGTTATTGCGACTAATTTTGCCATGCTGCTTGCAATGCTGACGAATATATGGCTCTCGGTGCTCTCTACCTTATCAGGGATCTAGTGTAATTTTATAATACCCTCATAGACCTCATAAGCTTGTTCTATGTTAATCA
>DWDW01002501.1:0-10168 GCA_018245635.1 Mimoniades versicolor eupheme
ATATTGATAATGTAATAAATTGTCGTACCTACACATTAGCACCACACATGACCACATTTGTAATTACAACTGGTTCGATTTACTTCACAATATCGGATTACTATGTAGAACATTAGATAATTATACTTATGTATCTTGATAGCCAATGTGGTTCAGAAACAATCGGAATTTGGCGTCACTGTATAACGTAAACGTGGTAATATTGCACTTTCGAACGGACCCAACAGTTTTCGGCAATTATTTTCTTACCCGCCTGTCAGCCTGACTATCTACTTGATCTATTTGACAAACATCAAATTCAAAAATCATTCTTCCACTATACAGTCAATATGTAACTGAAGATAAGCGTTAAAAATGTTTCTATATATAAATGTATTACATTTTTTTTTAATTCATATGAAATAAAGAATCATATCGATTCATACCTACAGGTTGTTTGAAAAAAAAATAGTGAGTTTACATATTGACTGTAAGTATTATTTAGAAACAGATTACATCACAGCAATGCGTTCTATTCTACAATAAATTACTGGATTGCTGTCTTGTTAAAATGAAGCAATATTGTGAGCCAACGCTCAACAGTGTACGGGAGAATGCTTGTATTATAAGTGTTTGAGTTTAGTTATGTTAGTTCAAGACAAGCTAAATTCGTAATGTCTACATTATTTATGATTCTCAAATACCTAGTTAACAAGGAAATGCAATGTAACATATTTTAGATGTTACAACGAAGTTATATTTAGAAACAGCCAAAGGTATAAACGGCGGCATTTTATTTTAATTCTTTACAAATTTGAATGTCGAAACACTTTGCACACAACTATCCTCATCAACAGCAAATGAATATACTTATTTATTAAGGGCTGTGTCGCTGGCTTGAGCCGTTTTATCTAAAAAGTATATGTATAAATTACGCTTGTTGTTGCCTTTAAATCGTCATCATCAAACCCTTTTAGTGTTTTTTATAAGCCTCAGACTAAGCCCTTAACTTTATTAATTCTACAAGGATACCCGTGTTTAACAGTGGAAGCATGTTTAAATATTCTCTTTAAATATTACAGTAAGTAGGTAAGATTTATTTATAATACGAAGGAAATGAATATCATATCGTGACATAGCAATACTCAAAAGCACAGAAAGGAAACGGTGCAATCATTATCGATAAGTGGGATGGTATTCGTAACTACGACACTGTTCTAAATTTAAATAATTCAAACTTCTATGATTCAGAGTGGTTCATTATCCCCTAACGGTTTCAAAATTTAGTTTAGTGGTGATGATGTCATCACACGAAGTATTGAAATCAGTGTTAACTGTAGGGTCCCTTCTGAAGGAATTCATAGAGCGTGTTTCAAGTTATTCAAGATTTATGAAACATCGGGACTAATCTCTTGTTTGTTTTCCATGTTTCCGCAGCGTATGGAATTTGTTTGTTGAATTTGGCTCGCAAAACCTTGCCAGTTTCCATAACATACCGACGGATTTTGGAAAATAATTTTGAGTTAGAATCTTGTCTAGAAATTGATAATATCCGCTCTGCTTCGAGAACTACTGATTTAGAATTAAACCTCCTTGTCCTAGAGTTTTTGTCCATCGTTCGTGGGTTCAAATTCTGACGCGAAATTAACTCAGAAAACGTAAAAAAAAACTTAAGCACGCCTATAATCCCCGAAGAGGTAGGCAGAGGAATGCAGAACACTCCCAAATTAACTCAGTCTTTGGAAATTTGTGTGAAATTTTTATTATTGATTATAACTTACTATGTCGGTAAGGAAAATGTGCCGACTAAAGATGCACACCTTGCGATTCTTCTCAACGTTTTCTAACACGTACGATATATGCCGATCCGCACTTGACCAGTGTGGCACAAGGACTTGAAACCTTAACGTTCTGTTCTGAGAGAAGACCTGTTTGCAAAAATGTAACTATAAAAGGGTTCATGATGTTAAAAAAATCATTTAGATCAGCCGGGAAGAGAAAGTTTATACCTATGCAATGTGAATTTCAGACCAACCTACGAGTAGATATGTGTGAGAAATCCATACAGCACTCAGAGCCCTCTAACACGAGCAAACTAAGGTTGCCTAATCATTACAACCGACGGCGACTCTATCATACGTACAGTGGTGTGTCTATTTTGCTATGCTGTGGCTAAATAGATGTTTGTTATTGACATACTGTATAATCAATGGCCATTAAAATACAATATGCATAATATAACTAGCTCTATAATCGGATTTAATTCTTCGCTTTATACGGACAATTGAAGCGGATTTATTTTAAATATGCTAAGCTCTCCGTACTAATGACATTCTTCAAGATAAAAATATTATACAAACAAGTGTATATGGGATTTTAAGTGAACTTATTGTGAATTGTGAATAAATAATTTAATTTTAATTTTAGCTTGAATATTTTGATGTGTATTTGAATCATCACCAGTCTATCTCACAACCCAACCCACACTACAAGTGCACAACCCTTCCCAGATGTTTGCGACGCACCCTGTCCGCTTGCCGTTTTCATCTTTCGCAAATCCCCAATACTCATGCTCGGCGAGATTATCAGTTTAATGCAATGACGGTAATACAAACTAGTCTAACAATGGAAGGACGCGAATATTCAATTATAAGGTAATCATATAATGTAGTTTATTTACTTGTCATATTAAAACTGCGGCTGGAGATAACTAGTTGTACCCTCGTCAGGAACATGGTAGGTACCTACCTACACTATAACATTTGGAAAAATAAGGAAACGTATTAAAAAAACTATCGACATCCGGTTGGTCAATTAACAGAAAATAACATTATAGGATCCATCGTGGTAATGAAGTAGGAAATTCATTTTGTGGTTGCATTATCAAATTAAACGAATTATCCTGTTTTTATAAACCATTTATCTATACCACACAGTTCTATATCCACGCTAATAACATCCGTTTCCTGTTTGTTGAAAACCACTAAATGTTAATATTTAATATTTAGTCAAATTAGCATACGTGTGCCAACTGCCCTTAATAACATTATCTTCTCGATAGAATTTCCTAGAACCCATGAAGTCATTGGGATTCACAAAATATTTGGATCGCCACCGCTAACCGCAATCGGCGTAAGCAGGAACCACGCACTCCTTTGGGTAACCAAACTTATTAACAGGATCAATTAACTTTCCATAGTTTTATAGCATTGTTATAGTTGTTCATAGAATATCAATTTTGTATTTCTTTTTCGTTTTCGTTATTATATATCCGAGAACCGCGCATGAATAACCGCAATAGGTAATTAGTATACCATATTTTTTTCAATTAAAATATTTCTTCAATATCCTCATCATCATCATTATCAGCGTATGCCCACTGCTGGACAAAGGACTCTTTGAGGGGTTTTTACTCATAATCCCCACACTGATCATGCGGGTTGGGGATGGCAGCAAAGTGAAAAAAACGCTATCTATTTTCAAGTAAATTTCACAAAAGACGTGGTTTCATAAGCAAGTCATTATAACTAATAGAAATATGGCGACCCTTATAAAGGTACCAAGCAATAAAAACATAACGCACGTGACTGGACACAGTGACAAGTGACCGCTAAATGAATACGGAAAATAATACGAAATGGGCACGTTACTCGGAAATCAAAGTGCTTACTGCGAATAATTACAAGTGTTTAAAGTTAAACTCATACGCCAGGCCCCTTTCGGAATAGGCATAGAGCGCCCAGTGCCAATTAGCTCTATCTTTACGAATCTATCCTGCTTCGTCCGTATTAATCAAAATTTGCAAAATCTAAATCTAATTTTAATCTTGTCAACCTATTTTAAGTTAATTAATTAAAGAGGCTACGTCGACTATACTGTAAAAGAATGTGATATATCAGTAAAGCTTAGATATCTAACACACGAATAGTTATATCAGTATATATAGTTAACAATAAATGAAGCAAATAAGTATGTTAATTTTAATAAATAAACCTCGCGTCCAGCAATGGGACGTAACAAGTGTTGCTGTTATAACGTCGCTTGTACGGTATAAATATTTAACATCGATGCTCTCTGCCTATCCCTTAATGGGCCTGGATTTATGACATAATAATGACAATGTTATTATATTAACATAACCAAAGAACATCATTGTATAACAGGTAAGTAATCATTTCCCGTCTAAAATCACGTGGGAGGACAGACTCGGGTCTGCGATTATCTTTGCTCAGCGAGCACATTGGGTAATTGTTACTCCCGCTAGCTACAATCTCGTGGATGAGCTGTGCGTGGTATGATAGAGTTATGAAATTAACCGCGTGCACTGCAGCTATTTCAAAGCTAATTAGCTTCGGAGTGTTATGTTGAGACTGATTATGGGAAAACGTCATTTGTAACGGCGCGTTGTGAAGCGGTTTTAATAGGAGAGTGATTAGAATTGTCGAGTGGAAATATCGATATTTTTTGGGATAATGATAGACAATAAATTAGGTCGGCAAGCCAAGGATAGGGCACGATGGCGGTCATTAACGAAGGACTATAGACCAGGTGGATGTGAAACAGGCTTCTAACCATAATGAGACAGTTATACATATTATAATTATTAAAATAATTAAAAAGACAGTTATTAAAAGTGATGCAGAGGCAAATAAGCAAACGTAATTTCCGAAAATGATGATTATTTAGATTACATCAATAATATTAGTACAGAACATATATAAATGTTGAAGAAATGTATAAATGAAAAGAAATGTATGTATGTAAGAAGTCGTATGTATGTATTCGGGTAAGAAGCATAATGGCGTATAATAAGTCGTATGATGAGAATTATTTTAAGAAATGTGGTATATGTGCCGAACTGTATAAAATACAAATCTTTTAAAACTTACTGTTCGCGCAGACAAGCTTATAATTTGTAGCAATTTACTCGAGATGGTGAGCACAACAACGCCATCTACGCTAGAGGTACCCGGCCTTACCTTTCCTAATTCCAACAGCCAGACTACGACTCCATGAACGACGTATTAATGCTACTAAAACATTCATATGGCAGCCGAAATACAATGTTGGACACTCAACAATACAGGAAAACATACACATCAGCATAATTTACGTCTCATTTCAAAAGCCTAACGGCAAATCAATATGAATTTCACACGTACGCTAAAGGCATTTGCATATTTGATCGGTTTGACTCATTGAGTAGGTACTCGCATATGATACCTACAGCGTGTCACGCCATAACTGAACAATTGCTCAAAGTATCACTTCGGTAAAGTATATTTTAGTAATTTATAACTAGTATTTATAACTCTCAGTAGCAACTGTGTGTACGGATTTGTAATCAATGTATGACAATAGGCCTCCTATTCCACAACACGTATAATAAATGGTGAACAGTGGAATCTGTATTACATTCATCAGTGTAGGCTTTCGGTGTAATACAATCACGCTATGTTATGTTATTAATAGATTTATGTAACATTCAAATGTCACGAGTAATCGAAACGTATTTATAAATCGTGACTGACAGTTGCAGGCGTCACGATGATCGTTATTATAATTCTGTCACGTCAGTTCTGACAGTTACTAAGCTGGATGCTATAGAGATGCAAACGATTGGGAGGACGTTTCGCATACCTACATGTTACTAACGAAATGGCACATGTGAAGTCGCGGCGCCACTAATCAAATTGAAATGATTTTCGCTCACAGTCTTGTTAGAAAGTACTTCATTAACGTCTTGGAACACCTCACACTCGTTCAAATGTTTCTAAATTAGGCAGAAAGGCTGATAAACTGCATTTAATATATACATTCCAAACGTATCCTGATGTACATGATTTTACAACAATGCTTTCAACATAAAATACTCGATCTCCTCACACCAATATTTATCTTGGATAGACCATAGACCTCGAACCCACGACCCGTGACTAAACTGTTAGGTTCGTTATCAACTTTACTACGAGCTTGCAAGCCATACGAATATAGCTAGTTTAAGATACATTTTCATATGTTACGTAGAGTTTATTCTTTATTGCATTTATACATTTATACAGACATTGAATCAACTAGTAGCATAACGAAGAATCTATTGTCAGTAGACATGTAGGTATCAGTGTCTATTACATTATTTAAGAAGTCAATGGAAACATTTGTGTCGACGACTGTACTCCTGTGGGTGGAGGAAATGAGCAACTGGAGAAAAAGTTACTCTATGTACTGACGCGCATTTTATTAGTCATTATTGGCATTCGTTGCCAAAACTTGTTCGTATTTTTATAGCCTATTTTTTATGAAGTATTAGGTAGGTTTTGTCATTGGGTATTATTGAGATTTCCAGGTTATACGAAGCAGAAATTATTTAGCGATTAGACTGAAGAGTACAGGAATTAAATTAAATTATGACTTTCACTGCAGTTTACAGAATTTTAACCTTAAAAAATTCAGCACCTAACTCCATTACACGCAATATTTTATAAACTAGTACTTGCAATTGGTGACTGGGTCGCAACTACCTATTATTCGATTGAAAATTAGGTTGTACTTTTAGTATGAAGGTACCTACTATGCAATTATATTTAAAACAAATCCAGACCCAAATTGTAAACCCTACAAACAAACTGATGTACTCGTGAGAAATAACTTCATTATCTATCTACGTAAACATCAAATAGTACTGGTGTTAAACGAAAGACTGTTGTAAAGTCTACTAACAAACCTTTCACCATTAAACGCGGTCGTTTTGTTTATATGAAACAAATTCATTATCATAAGACTAACATGATTATACATATGTATATCTTAAGTACTGATATAATGTGCAATAAAAACGTAATATTATTATTATTGTACCGATATCGTAATGCCGTCTGGCATCCTTATGTTTGAAACGTTATCGTTGTTTGAGGCCGGGACAAATAAGCCTTTATAGAACCATCGGAGGAGAAAAGACGTATGTACCTATGTATATGTACGTGTATCCTGCGGAGTCTTGACCTTTTATCGCTGGAGTATCGGGTGGCCAGTGTACACATGAGCGGTCATCACTATCGCTCGCCTAATGTGGATATTACGAACACGCATACGACTACTGGCGAACGAAACGGTGTTAAATAAACATATTTAAGAAACTAAACTTTTAATTACATAATTGATAAATGTATATAAATTTAGAAATAGCTTTAGTAGTGACCGTAATGTCTTGAATAAAATAAAAGTTCATTTCCACATTACTTCATCTTAACTTAGAATCGTTTGTAAGGAAATAACATTCGTAATATACAATTTATATTTACACCAGCTTAATGAAAGTAATCATTAAACTCCTGCGACATCTGTACTATATGTATAATTAAAAATCTAAAATCAACCACAATATCCTCGCTATTCTAAGGATAAGTTGTATAACGAAATATTACCTGTATAAAATGTTACGTGACGAGCTAGCTTTTGGCCGCAATCCCGCCTGATGGTGCGCGCAGATGGGTCCTAACATGAAGCACAGTTGCCTAGGAAAAGCCTATTCGCCTATTCGCCCTTGCTTTGAAATAACCTAGGTCATATATGTATGTATGTCTGGAAACACAGTCGTAGGTAGAATAATATAAATACAATCTTATCATTACTTATTCTATATTGTTATAGAATAAGAGTTTTAAATATATCACACAGACGATGCTAACATGTATTTCTTCTACATACTTCTTCTCATACATAACATTTCTTCTACTTATGCATATCATACATAGCGCTTAATTATTTCGTCTACAAAATATACAATAGATAACAGCACACTCCTTAATTTAATACATAAAAATATTTTACTATTACTAGTAGTTTTGTGATTAAGTAGAATATTTTAAATTAATCGATTATTAATTATCTACATGGATTAAGCTTCCAAGACTATACCCTAGTAAATATTTATAGTCTGTGAAGTGTGGTAAACATAGTGAACAATAAACTGTATCTGAGGCGGCCATATTGGCATGCTTTGCGCAACTCGCAGTAGTAATTTTATCAATGCCGCCAATCTTCGATTCAATTACACCTAATTCAGCAACCATGTCGCATCCTGTTCGTGCTGCATTAAAAATTAATCGCTCATTAACGATACAAAGAAACCTTACTAATGATAAATTAAAAAATTCGCAGTAAGATTGTTTTTACCTTTTTGTCTTCGTCGCTGTCACAGATGTTTGCTGTCATTACATTTTAAATGTATCCGGTTTATCGATCTCACTGTAGATTACATCTGCAAGACCTCTTCAAGCATCATGCGATTTGTTGTTTGTTTTTGCGGTTATACGCGAAGTCGTCCGAGTTAAATAACTATAAATATAACTTTGTTTGTCGGGGTATATTATTGTCTCTCTCTTCGATTCTGATATGAATCATTGTGTAAGTCCTTTACGTAGCAATACACCAGCCAGATCTGTCCAGCGGGGTGGATTACTCTGGACAAATAAAGAACTAGATTTTACAGATACAATTTAATGAAGATATATTTGGGTTTTGTTAATGTTAAGTTTACGAATTTGAAAAAACATTTATTTAATATCACGTACAGATGTTTTAATGTTTAATTATATGCGAAGTTGTACAAGTAAATTAATCATCAACTATCAAAATGTACAGTTAAACCTTTGTTTTCTAATATTAGAACATTATGTCGTAAATATCTACGCGTAACTAAAATTAATTAACCTGTTGTTTTTAAGCAGAGATGCCAATATGTTCGTCATTGGAATAAGGACGCGCAAACAACTGGTAGTCAAATGTCCGATCCGCGCGCGATCGTCTGACTCACTTTGCGCGTCACAAAAATTCTTGTGACTCAACTGTTCACACGTACACTTATACATGTTGTTTTTTCACCATAGATGTTACCTGATTCATCGACGACCCTCGGGGCGTGGAGTCAACGGGACTGCGCATGTGGAGACGAAGAACAATGTCGGCCAGAATGTTACATCTCGTCTCGTTTCTATATCGTCGGCCTGAATACCCATCTCGCCTCGGTCCCGTATCGTTGACTCTACGCAGCACTGCCTGTGATCAACACCGCGTTATGAAGAAATTGGATTCGTCCGGTGTACGCGTCGCAAACTGTATCTATGTATATTTTTGTAGCGTTAGCCGAAGTAGTTACGTACGTATGTAGTTTCGGAAGAAGTTTACTAGTGACACTGTCCCGTAGTAAATTTTTATCCTCTAATACTGCACATTTAATATTACTTTATAGAGTTTGCTGAAATTTTACATGTAGTTACTCCACGTGACGTGACGCTGTGGAAAAGACGACGGTGTCATTTGTACAAATTCGTTGTCTATATTAAGTATGCTTATGTAATATTTCTGTGATATTTGAGATGATTAAGTAATAGGTGTGGTGACTCACTCGCTATCGCGCGTATTGTTATATGTGATTAGTAATCCCACAGCAAACACTTGTACAGTTGACGCGTGGTGAATTATTATAACATCGAAAAGCAAAACAATAATATGTATTTGCATAGGTGCTGCGAAATTGAATATCGCTCCCTGGATTATTCTTATTACCTATTAATTTGATTTTCAGACTGAAGGATTACAAATCACTGTATAAGAATTTTAATATAAGTTTTAAATTAAAGCAAACAATTTACCCGATTTTAAGATTAATATTGACGAAAATGCTCGTTGCATTTGCTTGTGTGTAAGATTGTTTACAAACATATACACATAAAAGTACACATACATATAAAGAGAACATTTTGAATCAATTTAATTGAATTTGACTGCGTCGTTGGTCTAGTGACTGCAAGTGCAACTGGCGATTGAGAGGTCCTGGGTTCAAATCCCGGGTCGAGTGCAATTGGACTTTTCTTATTAGAATTTCTAGTTAAAATTTCTAGTAGGTAATGGCTCTAAGCATGGATTTGTGTCCGGTGTATGGTAATAACATCAACTCATATTCCACGATGAAATGTGGTAGTGTACTACATTCCTCTGCTTACCTATTCGGTGATTATAGGCGTGATTTAACGTTATTTTTAATGAAGTCATCATTGGATCATTCCAAGGATTTAATATGAAACATATGTTGCTCGTATTAAATCCAACAGTGCCTCGTTGGTCGTGTTTGTTGCGAGTGCGACTGCCGATCGGGAGGTCCCGGGTTCGATTCCCGGGTCGAACACTA
>DWDW01002502.1:0-10167 GCA_018245635.1 Mimoniades versicolor eupheme
ATCAATTTATTTGTACACTCCACCGTCATAGCTTATCTATAAACCAATATTCGTTATGTCTTTTAATTTTTATTATAAATATTCTATTATTTCATTGTAATAAATACATTTTGGTATGTTTCTAGGCTTGCTGTACCTACTCTTCATACATAATGTATAATATATATATAATAATACATATGTATAATCTATTTAACATGCCTTACACGAAATCGCTTAGTGTAAAATATATATAATTACAAGCGTAATTTACATTACTTGCGAAATTTATTAAATGTAGGTACCACAATATTTTAATAATAAATGATATCTTTAATTTTTTTAATTGCCAAAAATTGTTACAAAGTTTTGAGGATCTCTCATTAATTTCGCTCATTAGGGACGAAATGAAACCTGTGTCTTCGTGGGGTTTAACAGTATGTCCTTTTTTATTTGTTTTTGATTTAAATTTAAAAGGTTTCACGCACGAACTTTTAGGATATTCTCATGCATAGCAAACATCGAAGCAATCTACCGTCTAGTAAGTGCTCAAATCACGTTTGACTTTGTCAACGCGTGACCTAAATTTTGTAATACCTTAATATTTCAACAGTCAAACCCATGTCACCGAATTCTACCTACGGAGGTCAGAAATATCATAAGTATCACCATCATCTGCATACAGTAGAAAAACAGCGGTTTGACCATTGTTTTTTGAAGTTTTAATGAAAATTTGTCCATTATAATACCTAGGGTAACATATTAATAAAATAAAATTATTAATACAATTAACAGCAACTATTCCAACGTTTGAAATACATTTTTTTATAATTATATTATCACGCCAGAGCCCACACGGGGTAGGCAGAATGCACTAAGTGCCAAAAATCTTCATCCTCACAGATCTTATGTTAGGTACACTCACTCACTAAATCCTCAACTTCTATCGTATGCGTGTATCTGCTACACCCTGTATCTTCATAAACGGTTATCAATTTAGATATTAAATAAATTTAATTCTTTTAATTCACCAAATTATTTCATAAACACGTACGTAGCAAACGTAACATTAGTAAACATTTCACAACACCCTTTCACTCGATCAAAAAAACTGGAGGAAAAATTTTCTAAATTTTTGTTTAATTGTAAATCCAAGTTTCATGCAGATATTATAAATCATCAGGGCAATTTATTTTAGGTCACTGGCCATGTATACGAGTATGTTCAGACATGCATAGTATTAACTCTTTGCATAGCGATTGACATCCATAGGTTCTTACTTGCTTTGGTTAATCCTCTTGTCATGCCTCTTAATATGCTTGACCAGCTATTCAACAGCTAAGGAAGATAAATATAATAAATGTATTATGTATTTGTACTAATTTTATTTCGACCTGCTATTATTTCGACAACCACAAAATATTTTAACACTTAAACGATTTACAAAAAAGTTTTTCTCTGAACGCCATAAGTTTCTGTGAACGAAATTAAAATTTAACTGTGCACAGTTATTTTTAATTTTAAAAATATTAGGCAAAAGGCAGATTAAAAGAGCAATATGATTATTCATAAGCTGGCACCAACGGAAATTTAACTTACAAAAATTCCACTACACGCTACCCGTTCCGGCTAAGTCCGTTTTACTCGCATTTTCTCGAAAATATAATTAATGGTAACATGGAAACTGTTTTTATTCTGCTTTCTTGAACTCAAATTAAATTTTTGTGGAACAGGAACTTAGGTGCGTTCGTAAAAATGTAGCTTGAAAAGATTTCATTTCCCATGTTGTATGAACGACTATTAATACCTACATTATTCCGACAGTGCTGGCCTCCTCGGGAATATTTTGAGGTAACAGGTAATAGTAGGTACTAATTGACACCTAATAAAGGCAAAATTAGTACGTAAGTTAAATATGTATATCGATATAAAGCTAGAAAATGAACGGCACTATAAAAGGTCTGGGCTTGATCCTGTAAATAAAGTATAGATAACAGTATTTAGAAAGCTCCATTAAGTAGTTGTCTCAGGACTGGACTTCAGGATGACATTTTAAAAGTGTAAAATGTCTGAGAGGTGATACGTCTCGATTGAAGACGTGGCCACTTTAAACCTTTTCACTCATGATACCTACTCATATTCCGAAAACAAAGGTTTTTTTCTTATATTTGAAGAGATTACTAAAGCAGCAGATAGCAGCCACAAGTGAGTACAGGTATTACTAACCTTCATTGAAAAGGATTGTAAGAATAGACTTGTTAATGTAAATTTGATCAGCAATTAGTAGCTGTTAATAATTATAAATTGGTAATTAAACTGCAGGAACAGGACTATTAGTAGATGTAGTAAAATTAAGCCATTTAGTATATATTAGTAAGTTTACAGTTATTAATAGTATCTATTGACAGACGCATCGTTGGTCATGAAGATTTATGTTTCATAGCCTTCGTACTAGTTTCCACAGGGACTGCTAGATTAGTCCTTTAGAATGAATCACAATTGTTTTATTAACAAGAGCTTGATGATAAAAACATGTTTTGCTTTGCTGCAGCGTCGCGCGAATAGAATACATGTTTTACCGTACCAACACCGATAGTGTTACCAAACAATAGGGTATAGAATGCCTAACTATTCAGTAACATGATGCATGCAATCCTCGAAGAGATGGGCAGAGGAGTGTAGTACAGTCCCATGTTTACATATCACTATATTAAATAGATGGTGAGCTTATTGCCATACACCGGGCACAGATCCTGACTCTAAGTTACAAAAGTCCAATAGTGTCCGACCCGGGATTAAAATGTAGGACATATCGTTAGACAGTCGCGTTTGCAACCAACACGGCCAACGAAGCAGCAGCCATATAGTGTTTTCAATAAAGCCTAAGTAATATGATTTAATTGGGAAGTAAATTATAACGTAACTGTATTTGTTCGCAAACGCAATACCGAGCACAATTTTGTACTTATTACGGACCGCTCGGCTCTCACAAAAGAATAATCCTTTTATCCCCAGTGGGTACAGACTCATAGAATTCCACACAAAGATTGTATTAGTCGTACTTTATTGCAAGCATCCGGTGGCGTAGGCGTCGGTTACACGCCGAAACTAACACAGCCATTAATGTGCTCTCACAATATTCTGGAAAAGCTTTATTCCATCTTATACACGTAATTATATACATTTAAACTATTGTATATAATTAACAAGGTATAGACGGCAGCAGGTTAGATAGAAAATAGAAATTATTTTTTTAAGATTTCTGGTAAAACAAGTGCCTCATTGATCGTGTTGGCTGCAGCCCTGACTGCCTTACAGGAGTCCCTGGGTGCAAAACTCCGTTCGAGCACTATAGGATTATTATGTAATATATCCAATTTAGATTTTCTAGTAGTGGCTCGGAGTCTGGATTTGTGCCCCTTGTATGGCAATATGGACACAAACGATTACATAGAGGGGCATAAACGTAACTGGTGAAACATGAGATTGTATCTACTATAGTCCTCTGCCTTCCTCTTCAAAGATTATGACATTCTTAAAATCTCAGTTTAGATATAATCTAAGTTAAGATAAAATCTAAGTTAAGAACAGGTGAAATATAATGCAATTTAAAAATAAATTTTGTATTTTAATAATGCTTTATAATGTACAGTATTTAAATTATAGTGAAAAATATAATAATTTTATAGAAACGGCCCAATAAAAGTTTCGGAAGTCTTATCGACTGCGTTGTCGCGATGGTACTTTATTTCCAACTTCAATGGTTTCGTCTCCGTGTTAATTACTTTGAACTTGTTCCTTTTGCAGATTAATTGACTGTAATCGCTTTCAAATTGAATTTAAATTGGAAAATGGTTATTGAAGAACACAAATCACTTAGGTGACAGCACTTACAAGTACGTGCTTCTTATAGTTGCCAATTAGCAGGAGTCACTCATTATCTTCATGTTCATAAGCACTAAAAACTTCGAAAATGCTAGCGTAACTATTCTCTTTTATTCTACCAACAGATTTTGTACTCTTTTAGTTTAGTTAGTACTATATATATGCGTTATTGAAACCGAGTCCACTTGTGGGACGTAACAACAGTTGAAATCACACTAGCCAACAAGCGCTATCATCATTTGAAAAGTATGTAAGATTTATTTCCAATTGTACTTCTCATAATTTCTGAACGGACGTATAACAGAGAGTTGTTTCAACTAACTCTGTCATATTTATTTCAGGCAAAACTGCATTTATATTTAAGGTTTCATTGTGTCCTTCTACGTACGCCATACACCTTAAAAACGTAGATACAGACACTTCATATACGTCTATCCTTCCTATACCTAAAAAAATCACGCTCCGTGTCCCACTCGTAAATCCGTTTAGGTCCATGCAATATTTAAAGAGATTTCAGATTTCAGCGTTAAAACGATAGGTTGAAAAAGCAATAGCAGCGAAATAAAATATATGGATTCTGCCTGCGGCGTCATGCCGTGTAATTGGGCCTCCGAAAATGTAGATGTAAATGATTTTTAGGTAAAAGCTTTTCGATGGCCCAACTGGCCATATTTCAAAACACAAAATAACGACTTTTTAATTTATTATATTGGTTCACTAAACTGAACTTTACGTTATAAGTTAACTAATCATAAATATATGTCTATATACATAAATGGTACTTATGTATTTACATCAATGGTGAGAATTTGCTGCCGCCTTTGGATATTTTGGACAAAAAGTGTTTGACAACGTGTTTGTCTTTATTGTAGCTGTTTGTCTCTTTTGAAAGAACATTTCGAGGCACCGTGTGTATACTTCAGAGCGACGTTCCTCTAACAAATTCTACATTCGTAACTTAAGTAGTATTCGCGAACTCTCCTTTCTGACCTGTCCTACTTTCCAAATCAATTACTTAACTGCACCTGAGTCAGACCACTCCACTATATTCCCTAAGACGCTGATCACGTATGCAAATGCAATCACCTTCACTTGCTAGCGCCGCGAAAGCTATAGTGTTGTACAAAGTTTAAGGAATTCGACTACTTATGTGCTGGCAATTGCGCGCTACTGCAGCTTATAAACATATTTATACGGGCTTTTTTTGCTACTAACATACGTAACACCACGCCTGTATTCCCTGAAAAGGTTTCCTAGTAGTGGCTCAGAGTGTAGATACATGTGTGTTCGGCGTGCGTAGGCTCACCACCTATTCCATAGTGGGACTTAAACTAGTGAAACGTGGAAGTGTTCTACATTCCTCTGCCTACCACAGCGGGGATTACAGGCGTGAGTTACGTATAACTACTAGCATAAATTCTATATAAAGTTCATATGGGTTGCTTTTGAATTTGTGATTTATATAATTCAGTATCGCTGAAGTTTCAGCGGTATTTGAAACTCGAAAATTATTATAATTTAGATTTGCGATGACATAATATGTATATATTTTTTTCATACATAGAAGCCATTATATGTTCAAAATGTTTTACTGCATTTCATCATTAGGTAATACTAACACTACTACCAACTACAGCACTGTAGTATTAGAATACCGCACAGAAGTTGTTAAAACAAACTACCATATAGTAATTTATTGTACAACGAGTATCGACAACAAATGCCTTAAGAAAGCGCCCAACTCTACAGCATTAGACATTAGCTGCTGACGTAGATGAACTGCGCGTCTGAAACACTATTACATCACTGTCTTGCACTTTTTATGTAAGTTAATCTGCACGAAATGAGAAATCTTCTTAGCTTACTGCGCTATGTGACAATGATTGAGTGAGTTTAATTCCAAAATGCGTAAATATTTAAAGATGACAAATGTGATTACCTCTGCTTAATGTCATTTGGACAATTCTAAAGCTGCAAATTAAGAAAACGGACTTCGACTTCTAAACTTTTAAACCTGTTTGTTAGTTAGTATATTTAATTGAATTTCAAGAAAAAGTAAAATTTGCGTTTTGCTAAGAATATACAGGGGTCACAGGATGGCCATGTTTCTTCACTACAAAATCTGGTATTCTGACAAAACTGTGCACAGAGGCAACGTCGTGATGTCAGAGGAAATTTCGGGCTCAAAGAAAACGTGGAGTTAACGAGAAATTATCTCCCCTTACAAAACTTAAAACCGTTTCTGATATTTCAAGTCATTGTTAAATTCATAGTGCGTTACTTAGGGCCAAAAATCATGGTAGATGAATTCATCATCAATTATGTGAAACCGATGGATTCTCTACTTTGGTTTCACTGACAACAGGATGAATGTCGAGTACATTGAATAGTAGATTTGACGCGACACACGCGAAGTTCCTCTTGATTACCCGTGGCGTCCAATGGTTTGATAGGTTAAAAGCTTATAAACACAATTAGGGCAACACATCGTTTGATGACACACGGACAGGCTAAATGCCAATTGCAGTAAAAGCGCTTAATTCTACTCTGTTTGTTGACTGGATGAAACTTGAACCGTGGTCGTTTGTTACCGAAGTTCATTAGCATCGAAATGTTATATAAAGTAACACTAAGCATGAAAAGTTCACGGATCGGCGGCCGCCAATAAAGATTTCAAATAAATTTGCGTTTCCGTGCCTTATAAATGACAAACAGAAGTGGCATAGGTGTTTTTACAAACTATTTGCAAAATTATCAGTGTTTTGGAAAGCTTGATATTGAGTGAACACTTGTTTCTTAGAATGTAAGCAGCATGGCAACTTATGGTCTCAACTTCATCCAAATTGGGAAAACTATGACGAGAATTTTCGCTCAAATACATGTATTTCACATATGGATGTAAGTGTATATTAAATGCATTTGATCTTCCGCTGTTGTGAATTTTATTCAGCACTAATACATTATGAGTCGGCGAGAGAAGTTATAATTTTACGATCGACTGTGGCTACTCGCTTTATGGAATTTCTAGCACCGGCTGCGATTTAGCAGGAACACTCGCGAGATGTGAGATAGAATTTTGATGGACACAACGCTCTTATTTAAATTGATATTTTTATTTGTCACAAAAGAAAAATGTATTTTAGGAGCATGCGATTATAAGATCATATTTTAAAAATTAACTTTTAGTAGACATTATATATTAATTTGGTAGCTGTAGCCACAATGCAAATATATGACTGGCTCATTGACGCAGTGGATACTAAACCTAACCATTGCTCCGGGTGCAGTGGGTTTGATTTCCACCTAGTATATATATTTATAAGATGAGCACAACTATATGTTATATGTCTGGGTGTATAAAATATATCTATATAAGTATATATTTATATATGTAACTTATCAGCCGTCTGGTTACCATAACACAAACGCTCTCGATGATTCATTTGGAATCAGATGGGAGTGTATGATGACCCAAGATATTAATATTGTTATTGTGAAACTAACAAGCTCATTAAATACTGTTTATAAAGTAATCGTCATATGCAATATAGCCTAAGTTGATTGAAATGGAGAGCCTCGGTGGTCGAATTGTCGCAAGCGCGACCGCTGATCGACAGATCCTGGGTTCGATTCTCGCGTCGGGTACCATTGGGTTTTCCATTTTGAACATTCCTATTTGTGGCGCGGAATCTGGATTTGTGCTAAGTATTTTGCAACAGGCTCTCCTCCTACTCCACAGTGGAACGTAAACCTCACTGATGAACGGTGAGAGTGTGATGCACGCTGCCTTCAGGGATTAAAGGCGTGATGTTACGGTACGTTAAGCTCAAAATATCAGGCATTTAACAAATTCAGCCCACTCACTAACTAGTGATATACAGTACGTATTATAGTGACAAACTGCTTAAACCCGTTTCATTTACATTCGGTTGACTATAGTCGTTAGAGTTAACAACAAGTTAGTGTTAACTTTGCGCCATAAAACACAAACAATCGAGTATTTTATCTGGATCGGAAATGCTGGGACTGATGGCATTTATTAGGGCATTAAACAACGATTGGCGAGAAGTCGACGGACGTAAATTGTTGGCGATACGCCGATAAGCGATTTTATACAAATTACGTCGAAATAATTGGGGTAATATTTTAAGCGCTTTGCATATTGCCACCGACAGAATATCTACTAATGTCACGCAATATAATTAAACATTCAATGCGATTCAACACGTTTTACTGCGGATTGCAATATACAAACAGAATTATAAATAACGGCGCAATAATAAAAAAAAATTTTTTTATTTAATTTCATGTTACTTGACCTTGATATGAAGAAAATGGAATCATATTATCAGTGGCTTGAAGAAGAATCGCTGCTCTATTAGTCGTCCAGCAATAGTGTAATCTTAAGTGTTTTATAGATGAAACGTTGTGGAACACGAGGAATTCCCAGTCGTAGTATAACATAACATTAAATAACTTGTGTTAGTGTGTCACAGCTGTTTATTTTTTCTGAGATATAAAAAATATTTTGAGCATATTAATAAAGAGTTTGCACTTATATTAATGTTAACAAGATTTTTGCTATTATTTAAAAAAAACCAACCTTTTTACGATTAGGTATGTACTATACATAATTAATTACATGGACCATTACAGTAATACCATCAAGCCTTACAGACCTGACGAGCTTCTTCTACATTCATCGATCAGTAAGTACCTATAGTCGCGCCGGTTCTAAAGATTTATTATATTTATATTAATATAAACTATTCCGTTAATCCACCTATGAAACAGGCAAGATACATTCATTTACAAATCTGCAACAACTACTCTGCTTTAGTCACATTCGCTCAAATAATTATGTAACAGCGTCAAATGTTGGAGCTTTACGAAGCCAATGTGAATGTGCCGTTATGCCAATAGTGTCACTATTAAACGCGTAAAAGGTCATGAAATTGTAACATATCACGCGGATATTAAATTAGAACCCTTTTTTTATATCTCAGATAAAATGTATGACCATAAAGTACGGAAACTAAATATGTATGATGCTGACGAATCTACGATTCTTTTAGATTGTGGATAGTATTATTCTGCAAATATTGTACTAAAACGCACATTCTATTTCAGGAATCAAACGTACAAAAATAATTACCTATGAATTAGGTACTTATCAACAAAACACACTTTATAAAGGACACTAAGAGGATATATGATTTGAATACAGTAAAATTATGTAAATCGTATGAAATAATAACCTTTTTCCTCATTAATTTGTCTGATTATACATCGCTTTCAGCTAACGGTGATCGGGTGGACAAGTGGTTAACTGTAAACAAACTCACGTGTCGTCTCAAAGACGTTAACGTACCAGCAAAGTTGGACGTGGCTTAAGTAATTCACACAGCAAAATAATTCGTGCAACAGTTGCTTGGCCAGGGTTGTAATAATGAACCCGATCGTTGCACTTTTATTGTTTTCTAATAGGGTTGCAAGAACACATAGTTGTATGAATTCATACCTTTTGAGCAATTTCATTTAAATAAGTAATGGCCAAATTTCAATGTAGTTTCAATGAAAATATTTCGTGAAATAAATGTCATTTATTTAGGAATAGCTTGATTATTCGGAGATATCCGAGCACCATAAAGGCCAACAGTAGCACGACGTGCTCCAAGCTAATTCCATTTATAGTTAAGTACCATACCATCATTAATATGCCAGACCAAACAACATCAAAAACTCTTTTGCAAAAGTTTTCATTATTTCAGTGAAAAATAATAAATTAACTGAGCAGTAACTTTCATCAATAAAATTTTCCCTTATTTCACATAAAGGAGAGCTGAAAGCTCCAGAAAAATAAACAAACTTTCTGATTGAAATTAAATTTAAAGTAGAAGAGCTTGCCTCCGTTTCTTACCAATTGCCGCTGATTAATTTAATAACCGTTTTGCTGTGATTATAGCCCAACATTTATATTTACATTAGTGAATTACTAGGTAACATCGTTTGTTGTCAATGAAGATATATTTACGAGTATGTAGCTTGAGAATAGAGTGACGATAATGATGAAATATTTGATATGTTGATATGAAAACATGGAATAAATAAATAGCATCAAATTCTATAATTTATATAGCAATTTTAAATACATATGTATATCGAATCAAATTCAAATATCATTTATTCAAAATTGGTTCATTACAACACTTTTTACAACAACAACGAAACTACCACCGCTTCGGAAAATGCCTCGCTATGGAGAAGAAGCGGCGAAAGAAACTCCATAGGTGTGCTTCTGCA
>DWDW01002503.1:0-10167 GCA_018245635.1 Mimoniades versicolor eupheme
ACTTCGTAAATTGTGGCGAAATTTAGCTTCGTATTCTAATGATATTGTAGGAAGTCTTTATTCAATGAAAACACGGTTAAAAGGACATTTTCTGTAAGTAAAACCTAGCTAGATCGATTTATCGCCCCCGAAATCCCCTACATACAAAATTTCAAAAACATCGTTGGAGCCGTTTCCGAGATCGTTGATACATATATACAAGAATTGCTCGTTTAAAGGTATTAGATTACAAAATGTATATAATTAAATTGACAAATCTCCTATAAAACAGTTCCAACAATCTTTAAACTGATCACATATAATATACAACCTAAAACGTAATAACAACAAAGACATACAGGATACATTTCAGTATGCAGATTAAAAAATCTTAATACTCATAGAATTGCATGTAACAGGCTACGGTGCGGACGCGATCTGCCCGTACCTGGCGTTTGAGCTGGCCTTCTCGCTGCGCAACGACAACATCATCGACTCCAGCCTCAGCGACGACGACATCTACAGCGCCTACCAGAAGGCCATCGAAACCGGCATCGCCAAGGTCATGGCCAAGATGGGCATCAGCATGCTGCAGTCCTACAAGAGTGCCCAGATCTTCGAGGCCGTCGGACTCAGTGAGGAGGTCATCGACAAGTGCTTCAAGGGAACGCAATCCAGGATTGGTTAGTTTTTACATCATTATTTATTTACTGTTTTAGATTTGTGGATCACAATTAAATCTAAAGTCAATATATCCGTTGCTGACCACGACCAAAACACGCTGGGAAACAATTTTTTGTCCTTTATTTTCCTGCCCTTAGGGTTGATTTAAAAAACGAAGTTTATGTATCGTACATCGTAAATTTTAAAAAGTTCGATATGATTTTTTTCACCAAAGAAAAAATCAATGCATTTTTAGCCATAAAATATTCTTCACTACAGGTGGTGTGACATTAGAAATTTTGTCCAAAGAAATATTTGACAGACATGCACTGGCGTATGGCGACTGTCGAGACACGTTGGTGCTGAGGTGAGATAAAAAAATATCTTTAATGTCTAACGTCCAAGAGTCTATATATGGTTTAGAATATTAATATCAAAAAAATAATACTCAATTTCTCAATTTAGTGGAGATGAAAAATGATCAGTATCATTAACCAGTTAATAAAATCAAAACTGTATATGCATCACATGGTTAACTTATATAATATATACATAACATGTCTGAAACAAACCACATGAAGTCTGTTCCAATACTGTGTTTAATCTCACTACCAGACTGCAGTCAATATGTCTTGTCCACTGTGAAACGCAATTTACAATGACACATTCTCAAATCTTAGAGATATTTAAATGTAATCTGGACATTTTCAATGATATACACATATGTATATATTAATTCTACTATACTATATAATTATACATCACGCCTGTAATCCCCGAAGAGGTAGGCAGAGAAATGTAGAACACTCCTACGTTTCACCAATTACGTTAATGTCCCACTATGGAATAACTGGTGAGCCTATTGCCATATTAATACATATATGTCTATCAAAAACATTGCACTTATTTATAACATAGGAATCCTGGTAACTACCACTGGCGCGCGGGCGGCGAGAAGCACATCAACGACCCCATGTCCATCGCCAACCTGCAGGAGGCCGCGCTCGGCAACAGCGCCTCGGCCTACGACCGCTTCAAGTAAGGCACTGCCACTACAAGGAGTTGGGCGCGCGTGTTCATAACGTGTTAATGTCATGTACAATTATATTGATCACTCAACGTGAAGATTGCTAAAAACATCAATTCTTCAGCCCTGCCTGCATTGTGATATCTTATTATTAGACTTAATTATATAGTATAAATAATAGTTTTCAAATATGTAATTGAAATTAAGTTCATTCTTTTAAGCTACTGCGAATACAGTACAAAGAATTAAATACTATATACACAAATATTATAATTATTACTTTACAGGGAGAGTGCTCTTGAGTCAGTCCGAGATTGTACACTCCGAGGCCAGCTGGAACTGGTCAAATTAGATGAGCCCATACCCATTAATGAAGTGGAGCCAGCCTCAGAGATTGTTAAGAGATTTGCCACAGGTTAGTTCATGGACATGTATTGCCTTTTTTATTTAACTGACTGATAACAAGAATTACTACAATTATTTATATTTATTTCTATAAAATATAATTACATATTTCTTGATTTGTGATGTTGCATTAGTGTAAGAATTGTATTTTCAATATTTTGTCTCATTTTCATTTATTTTAATCGTAGTGATAACATGATCATGAGTTTGAGTTGAGCAGATGTTTGTGTACATATATTAAGTAATACACTACAAAAATAATATCTTGCGACATTTCCTCACAGAGCTAGCATAGAACAAATACATGTGGTTATCATACAAATATTGTCCTACATGGAAACTACTCTCACACCCCTGAGTCCGCCATCAGATTTTATAATTTAACTGTTACAGATATACAGAACATGTAAAATATTTTTAACATGCTTAAATATATTATTATGCTGTTTGCAGGTGCCATGTCATTCGGTTCCATCTCCTTGGAAGCCCACACCACCCTAGCGATAGCCATGAACCGTATCGGGGGCAAATCCAATACTGGAGAGGGTGGAGAGAACGCTGACAGATACCTTAATCAGGTTAGACAAATTTTACATAGGCAAGACAATAAGAGGTTATGGATGGAAGTGTATGGAAAATTAGAAAATTATCGAAAATGTTCTTTAATATGAATACAATTATATAGTGGGTTAATTCCATCATAACCAATCCCAGATTTTAAGTATGAAGCCCGTATTAGAAGGCCCAAAGTGGGCCACGTGCAGCGGCGAGTGTAGACGCGTGCGGTCCGCAGGAGCCCGCCAGCGACCGGCGCTCGGCCATCAAGCAGGTGGCGTCGGGCCGCTTCGGCGTCACGGCCTCGTACCTGGCGCACGCCGACGACCTGCAGATCAAGATGGCGCAGGGCGCCAAGCCCGGCGAGGGCGGCGAGCTGCCCGGCAAGCATCCCGATATTTTAACGTTATTACTGTAAAAACCAATGTAAAAGAAGCACGTGAGGTCTGTAAGAATATTTGGTATTCGGTGCTCTTTGTCTGGCATACACTCCACATGAATGCATAGTGTGGGAACTTTGAGAAAAAAACCTTGAACTCAGAGGAACCCATGTCAAGAGTGGACTGGGACACGATGGTGTTAATGTTAATGATTACTAAAAAACACCTAATAGCTATGTCACATCTTATCTGCACTGTGGCTGTAGGCACGAAATTGACAATATTATGCCGTGTTTCAATATGTGTAGCAGTTAAGTCATATGAACTAAGTGCAATTAATATTATTTCCGACACATAAAAAGAATCCAACATACGCTAACGTTTTTTGAAATATGCGGTTTTCATCTATTTTAATATACATCTTGTTTCTATAAATTCCTGCATGAACTCACTGCAATTATTTCTCAATATAATTATTTTTAGGTTACAAGGTGACAGAAGATATTGCGAAGACTCGTTGCTCCGTGCCCGGGGTGGGGCTGATCTCTCCCCCGCCGCACCACGACATCTACTCCATCGAGGATCTCGCTGAGCTCATCTACGATCTGAAATGCGCCAACCCCAAAGCCAGAATATCCGTGAAGTTAGTTTCGGAAGTTGGCGTGGGAGTTGTCGCTTCTGGAGTTGCAAAGGTACCCAAAGTGTAACCTTACAATGATCAGTATCAGTACCAACTTATTTCAATATCTTTGTACGTGAAAAACAAGTGAACAAGGAAGACAACAAATTCCAGGAGACTGTATACATTCTATCTCCAGTTATATTCTATTAGTTAGTAGATGTTAAGAAGTTAGAGGTGACAGAATCAGTCCATGACAAAACATGTCACATGATCTTAGTTTGTATACAATTGCTAGTGCTGGGCAAATATAATGGATGTAAAATGTGCGACAGGGCAAGGCGGAGCACATCGTGATCTCGGGGCACGACGGCGGCACCGGCGCCAGCTCGTGGACCGGCATCAAGAGCGCCGGCCTGCCCTGGGAGCTGGGCGTGGCCGAGACGCACCAGGTGCTCGTGCTCAACGACCTGCGCTCCAGGTGTGACCTTCACCCACTTACGTGTGAGGGGATGAACATACTCTCCGTCTACCCCGCAAGGGACTCGGCTTGACAATATAATTATAATAACTGTTTATTATTCACATAGTTGCAAGTAACAATGTAACAGTAATGATATATTCCATGTGTGGTGTGGCGCAGGGTGGTGGTGCAGGCGGACGGGCAGATCCGCACCGGCTTCGACGTGCTGGTGGCGGCGCTGCTCGGCGCCGACGAGTTCGGCTTCAGCACGGCGCCGCTCATCGCGCTCGGTGCGCGCATTGCACTTATTCTCCGAAACATACTTCAGCCATTCAAAATAATTGATCCTCCATCTATCACATGTGGAAAGAAAACAAAAAAACTATACATCGTTGACCACATTTTCTGTTCTTGGCCACTAATAACAGGGAACAATGTACTTAACCTCTAACTACATAGTAAGTGACAAATTCAATGTCGACTACTGTAGCAAAATTTTATATACTCTTCTCAATTGCATTCATAAATACAAGTTTCTTTTGAATCATACTTTTTAACATAAGCATGTATCTCACGGTCATTCCAGGCTGCACCATGATGCGCAAATGTCACCTCAACACTTGCCCCGTGGGCATCGCCACGCAGGACCCCGTGTTGCGAAAGAAGTTCACCGGCAAGCCCGAACACGTCATCAACTACCTGTTCATGTTGGCTGAGGAGGTGAAAACTATTTAATCTATTCATAGTAAATGCTACTTAGGTTTTAGTTGAGAACTTAAAATCGCTTGTACGTGAACAGGATAGCCATAATATGTAACGCATTTAGCAAACTCTTTATAACCAAATAACTATCACTAAAGATCCTATTGTACTGGAAACCAATTGTATTTTCCGCAATACGTTAGATCAGCTTCTTGGGATAGGATGGACCAGTAATACCATTCCCAATTGTAAGGTCCTAGTGAGACTGACACTGATAAAAATACTGTAAATGCTGTTTTAATGTCCTTAAAAAAAATGTAAATTTTATGTCCCATAGGTTCGTCAACACATGGCAGAGGTGGGAGTGCGCAAATTCCAAGAGTTAATAGGGCGCACGGACCTGCTCAAAGTTCGGGAAAACAATGACAATCCCAAGGCTCGCTTGCTGAATCTCAGCCTCATACTGAAGAACGCCTTGCACATGCGCCCAGGCGTCAACATTGTGGGGGGATCCAAGGCTCAGGTTAGACATATAACTTATTCATCATCATCCTCATCATCAGCTGCCTATTGAGTTCCACTGCTGGACAAAGGTCTCTCCTGAGGCGTAATGCCCATAATCTCCTCACTAGGCATGCGGCTTGTGGATCACAGCACAGCTTCTTACTAACTTATTATCATTTAATACTACCTTTTGTGATTATAACCGGCCAAACATGCACCTAGACGACTCCTCTGCCTACCCCTTCGGGAATTACAAAAGTGAAGTTACGTTTATGAAGGAATAAGGGAATAAATGAATGAACCAGCTCATTAATTTTTATAAGTGTGAGTACATAGTGTGAGATTGACAGCCGTATTTTGGGTCCCAGTGAGATACTCGTTACCATTAATTGGCAAGGTTGTTTTTAATAACGTACGTTTGTTGTACAGGACTTCCAGCTGGAGAAGCGCCTGGACCACCGGCTCATCGCGCAGTGCGCCGGCGTGCTGGACGGCTCGCAGGACCACGTCGACATCACCATGCGGATCACCAACGAAGACCGCGCCTTCACCTCCACTCTATCCTATCATATCGCTATGTGAGTCACCAATATCTTTTCCTTCTCTATACTATTATGTATATAAGAGAACAATACTATCATCATCAACCCCTATATCCCTCCATTGAACTCGCTGAAAAAGGTTGCGACCACAATCTGCCATGCTGGTCAAGGACTGGTTGACAGACCTCACTACACAACAGAGAATGTTATGAAGAACTACTATTTACAGGTTTCTTTGCAGTCTTTTCTTTCACATTTACAACGAACGGTATTTCATTCGATATTAATTTTCATATTATATTTTCTAAAAGACAAAATTAATGACACAAGTTATAGAATTATACGATAGTGGTATTGCCGGGTGTTGACAAGAAATGTGATTGAAAGTTGTGATGGATGTTTTATTTGACTTCTTATTATTTTGCCCTGCACGTTACAGATATATAAATTTGAAGCGTGTGTTTATCAGGAAGTATGGTGAAAATGGCCTGCCCGACGGCACCTCTGTGAACATCAGCCTCACCGGCTCCGCGGGACAGAGCTTCTGCGCCTTCCTCTCTAAGGGCGTCACTGTCACATTGGAAGGAGATGCCAATGACTATGTTGGTAAGAACGTAATATTAAAATCAGAGCAAATCATAGATTTAAGATCAGATGAGATTGAGATTTTCTTGAAAATAAGTATCAAACTTTTTGCTGTAATGAGTGAGAAAGGGTGTTCTAAAAGATATCTTTGAACACACTGTACGTGGAACTTGGAACATGTAGCACTTTCTACACACTAAAACAGCCTCGATGGCCGTGCAGTACATGTGAGGAACGAGAGGCTCTAGGATCTCCCAAGAACATGACCAATGACCACCTCGGGCATCGGGAGACCCATTGGGCTCGCCTCGAAACATAAATTAGAAAGCCTCATTCATGTTTCAAAATAGATGTACCTAAAACGTGATTCTGCTAGGGTCCGTACTCACCAATAAAATACGCAGTTGTAATAATTTCCTGTGCTTTCTATATTTACAAAAAAATACCAAGAACTAAATGTGAAGCTACGTACGTTCCAGGCAAGGGCCTGTGTGGCGGCACGGTGGTCATCTACCCGCCGCGGAGCTCGCCGTTCGAGTCGCACCTGAACGTGATCGTGGGCAACGTGTGCCTGTACGGCGCCACGGCCGGCCGCGCCTACTTCCGGTACCGCCCCTTCGCCCCGCCCCCTTCCCCCGCCTCGACGGAACACTCTTTTGTTCCACCTTGCCTGCCTTTACTGTTGAACATCCATTTAATCTTTATTTTTTGTAGTATTATACCAGATTGATTTTTTGTCTTTTTGAACTTTCGAAGATTTAACATAAAATAAGAAATGTAATTAACATTGCTACAAATTTTAAAATCATTTTTTTGTAGAAATATATCTAAAATCAATTTAAATTAATTCGAAAGCCAATTTTTGAGATAATTTCTACAATACAGGTACATTAATAAAAACTCACAACGTCTCACACAAGAACTCAAAATGTCTAAACATTATATGAACTGTATGACAGAACTCATGAAACCGATTAATAGAGTCATTGTCCTGATCACACCATACACACGATCAGCCTGTTCAAGCCCCCTGCGGGACACAGAGAGATCACGGCACAACTCGGCGCTCCGCCCTCGTGGCCTAATAAAGGGCCGTGTACTCGCAGGGGCATCGCGTCGGAGCGGTTCTGCGTGCGCAACTCGGGCTGCGTGGCCGTGGCCGAGGGCGCGGGCGACCACGGCTGCGAGTACATGACGGCCGGCGTGGTGCTGGTGCTGGGGCTCACGGGCCGCAACTTCGCCGCCGGCATGAGCGGTGCGTCGCCCTCGTAGCATATCAGTACAGTTAAAGTTGTGCTACAATGCAACTTTACCTTAATTATTAACTATAGATCTTCGCAAAGTTATGCCTAGCTCGATTGAATAAAAAAATATTCTCAAAGTTATTATTATGCCTAGCTCGATTAACTAAAAAATAATGTTGCACGCCTCAAACATACTGTGCCTTGTTAATTTATGTTACATATACATTTAACATAATTTTCATAGTACAATGCACGAAATTTACTCAGCACATATCATGTATGTTTTCATATTCATAGTTTAAAAAAAAACGTAACATCACGCCTGTAATCCCCGAAGAGGTAGGCAGAGGAGTGTAGAACACTCCCACGTTTCACCGGTTACGTTTGCGTCCTACTATGGAATAGGTAGTGAGCCTATTGCCATATATCGGGCACATGTCCAGGTTCGAAGCCACTACTAGAAATCTAAATTAGAAAAATTTGGTAGTGCCCGAATCGAATCCAGGTCCTCCCGATCGGCAGTCGCACTTGCAACTAACACGACCAACGAGGCAGTCAAATTACTATAAATTGTTGAGCATGCCGTTAAGACTGCCTCCTTTGTTCATTGATGCACGCGCAATTGCAAGCCTATTTCTAACTTAGATTTTCTAATAGTAGTCGGAGTCTGGATATGTGCCCAGTGTATGAACCATTTTATTTTTAGTGGAACGTAAACGTAACTACTGAAACATGCGACTGTGCTACACGCCTCTGCGGAGATTATAAGCTAATGTCACGTGTTTACATAAAAGCTTGTTAATACATACACTGAATTCCTTTTATATAATAGATTTTTTCGACAGGTGGTATTGCCTATGTGTACGACATCGACGGCTCCTTCAGGAACAAGTGTAATCAGGAAATGGTGGAACTATTGCCTCTTGACAGGGAGGATGATTTGAAACAAGTGCAAATACTTCTGGAAGAATTTGTAGAATACACAGGGTAAGTATGACACGTTACATATGTCATTAATGTCCCACCCACTTTAGTATAGTCATTAACGTTTCACCCGTATGAATGAGGATCTCCATACTACATCAACCTCCATGTTAGGAAACTTCGATAGTATATTATGTCAGTATAAGACATATCAGACATTCCTTACATTGACTATTCCAGATCGATAATCGCAACGGAGATGCTAGCGACGTGGCCGGCGATGGGCGAGAAGTTCGTGAAGGTGTTCCCGTACGAGTACCAGCGCGCGCTGCAGCAGCTGGCGGCGGGCGCGCGGGCGGTCGCGGCGCCGCGCGCGCCCGCCGCCACCGCCGCGACCGCCGCGCTCGCCGACATCGAGGAGGCCGTGCGCAACGTCGACCAGGACAAGAAGAACCTGGAGAAGGTGCTCGACAAGACCAGGTTCGACTTGCATCAATATCTTGTACACCGTCCATAATGCCTTGAATACTTATCTGTATATGTGGAGAGAAAATATTGTACTCCATTGAAGAATATTACGTCCAATGGATGGATACGTATGAGCGTGCAGTTGTAGAAATAGTGGAATGAAAACGAACGTCGTGTGCAGAGGCTTCATCAAGTACCCGCGCGAGACGGTGCTGTACCGGCCGGCGGAGAAGCGGCTGCGCGACTGGGACGAGATCTACAACGGCGCGGGCGTGCGGCGCGGGCTGCGCGTGCAGGCGGCGCGCTGCATGGAGTGCGGCGTGCCCTTCTGCCAGAGCGGCCACGGCTGCCCGCTCGGCAACATCATCCCCAAGTGGAACGACCTGGTGTTCCGCGCCGACTGGGCCTCCGCGCTCCACCACCTCTTGCAGACCAACAACTTCCCCGGTCCGTCTTTTTGGAATGGACGTAATTAGAATTAATGTCGGCGTTCGGTATGCGTCTTATTTCATGATAGTTGTGTTAATTTTTCCAATTCATTGCTTTAATTTCATTTGAGTTGATAAATATTTTAATCAAGAAATTTTTCATAATCAATCAATCAAGATTGTACTGTGCTTATTGACAACCATAAATATTAATATACCACAATGTGTTTGCTAGTAGGGAAACAGATGTAGTGTCTGGCATTTAAGAGACAGTTCTCGATGGTGCCTTTTTGGATGAGGTTGTAAAAAGAAATATTGGGCTAAATAATCAAATTGTTTCAAGTTAATTGATACACTGTTCAACATTAAATCACAAAATATCACATGGGCCTCGGTTGCCCCGCTATGGTGGTAGCGGCAGTGGTAGATGCATGTGTCCGCGCTGCAGAGTTCACGGGGCGCGTGTGCCCGGCGCCGTGCGAGGGCGCGTGCGTGCTAGGCATCTCCGAGCCGCCCGTCACCATCAAGAACATCGAGTGCGCCATCATCGACCACGCCTTCGCCAGCGGCTGGATCCGCCCCGAGGTACGAAATAAACACATTCTTAAATACAAACATTTTTATGTGATATATTTTATTGTAATAACAATTAAAATCATTGTATCTCGATATCTTTTTA
>DWDW01002504.1:0-10163 GCA_018245635.1 Mimoniades versicolor eupheme
ACAACCGAGTGGAGCGCGCGGCGCTCGCAGCGAGCGGATCGGCTCGCTGTATTGACCTGTAGCATTTAGCCGTAACGTTACGTTACGATAAAATGTTACAGGTCAGTCGCCGGCTTTAAGCTTACCATCTGCGGAAAATAAAAATTACAATGAATATTATTACACCACCTAAGGAGTTATTTAAAAAAAATCCGTTATAGACTATGTAAAATTTATTTCTATTTTTATCGTTAATATTTTACTCGTTAACAAGTTCTTGTGTATGTTACTAACATAAACGCTATCGCCAAATAGGCCGCTAACTAACAAGACTTCATTAAACTGTAACTCAAACACCAATCCTGAACCCAGAACGGTAGCGGACCATTTAACGAGACGACACGACCACGACGAATGCGAATCGTCGTCGTTGACTGTAAATGAGACTACAAATAAAACCTAACATCACGCCTGTAATAATAAAACGTAGCAGTCTACTACGCTCCTCTGTCTATCCCTTCGGAGAAATACAAACGTGACGTTTTGTTATGTAGCTTTATGTATAATTAAGTAACATAACCGGAAAGGTATATGAGACTAATTAACACCTTCATAAAAGCGAGTAGTAATGAAGTTGAAAGTGCGTAACGCTGTAGTAACGTGTAGCGTCACGTCCGGGGAGCGACTTCGCTCGTAACTCATTATAGAACTGCGGACGGGTTACAGATTACGTGCGCACAAACACACACCGGGTTATTGCCTCTTATACATTTTATATGGACACCGTATATTAACTTTGTTATTACTCTCGACGAGAATTTTTAACTATGTATGTACGTTGGATACTGTCAAAATAAAATGTATTTCCTGCAAATAATAGCTCGTTATTTTTGTACAAAAAAAGAACGTAACTTCACGCCTGTAATCCCGGAAGATCTAGGCAGAGGAATGTAGAACACTCCCACGTTGTAAATTTCTGTAAATATTGTTTAATTATACAATTTTCGCATATTATACCCTCAACTACAAAACCTTATGAATGCGAGTTATATTGTATACAGCAACAAAACTGGTTGTCAAAGATATCCAATTTGAACGTTTTTGACTCCCGACTCGAATGAGGCGAGGCCTCGAACGCGAATGAGGATACATACATACACGTTGTAAATTGCATTCATACACTATAAACTTCGTCGTCAAAAGTCGAAAAAACATTTCCCAAATGAATGAAAAACGGCAAAACGTTTCCAACTCCATAAATCCTGGCGTTCCCTCGTATTATCAGTGTTTCGTAAACAAATAAGCGAATTGCAGCTGTGATTCGGTATTTCTTTCGCCGTTTCACCGTCGTCAGAGTGCGTCACAACACCATGATATATAAACGGGCTGTGTGGCTTCCTGCCAGACCTCTCGACTTCTGCTGGATACACACAGTAGCCTGCATTAGCAAACCAGCGTACCAACAACATGAATATCTCAAAGATAGTGCTAAGAATTAACACTATTTAATCTCCATCATCAACCGATTTATCGATCCAGATTCAGATATCACGACCCAGGTGCATCGTTGGAAGCGGATTTCCACCCAGAATAGCAACCCAGATAGCAACCCTAAATTATGCATAATATTTCTGCCATCCTAAAAGATACGTTTATAAATGTACGCAAAAGAGAGGTTTGACAGCGACACATTAACTTCTTAGAGGAAGCAGAAACAATAAGTCGACACCTATTGATGAACAAGACAAGCACATTCGAGATGCAAGATCAACGATAGTTGAAACGGTAATATTCCTATAAATCCTTACGTAAATCCATCCAAAAACCTATATACAGTTTACCGCAAAGATTTTGAATCAATATAGGAAATAGTGTCATGACAAAGTGGTCGAAGACCCTATAGGTTGAGAGATTGCAAGCCAATCGATGGGTCCTGGGTTGGATTCCCGGGTACTATCTACTATCTGACTATTCAACTTCGATTTTCTAGTTGTCATTTTCTAGTGGTAGCTCGGTGGTCCAGATTTGTGGTTATTGTATGGCATTAAGCTCACCACCGATTCTATAGCCGGGCGTAAAACATAAGTGATAATACGTGGGAGTGTCCTACACTCCTTTGCCTGCTTCTTCTTCGATTAAGAGATAATCATTACCATTGTCATTACCTTTACACGTCCACTGCTAGACATATATGCTTAAAAAATTCATAAAGAAAGTTGAAAAGTTTGTTCGACTGCCCACCCCATTTAGATACGGCTATTGCTTTTTCCGTTGAAGTTTGAACTGCTTGTAACCATGAAGTAGCATATCGGAAACGATCTGTCAAAGTCTGAAAAGTTAAGCATTACTAGAAGGGGTTGGGCCTCGGACGAAGAATTCTTATGGCGATATTTTAGCATCGTTACGTATTGACTACGTATCGTTACTATTGACGTTGTAGAAAAAAACTTCTCGAAACCAGAGCATTCATGATTTGTAGAAGATATCAATGGTATAAATGAAAAGATCGCAAAGCAACTGTTACGAATTCATGACGAAAGATCTTGAATAAACTCAAACGTTCGAACATTTTGGGCAATAAAAAGTAGAAAGTAATTTAAAGTTGATTATAATGTAAATTAAAAGTGAAAATGTAAACCGCGGGAGCGATTCAAAAAGGAACTATTTAAACTAGTACTTCAATTTGCCAATGCCCAAAGCCAAAACCCAACCAATGGTATAAATGCCCAAAGCTAAAAGAGCAATATTACCAAAATCTTGTAGTGAAACAAGCAGAAATTATAAGAAATCTTCAAATCTTTTACATAAGAACTGTGTCTATTGATCCGAATCGATGTTTAACACTGTATTCACCTATTGACATGTCGCAAGTCTCGTTAGGTCGTGACTGCGGGCTGAAGTAAAAGGCTTTACAGAGCTGTGTAAATATCCACTCGAATCAACCAGCTCGAACTTTTCATTTCTTCATCAGTTAAATGAATAGGGATTTACCTCATTTATCGCTGATAAATTGGTTCGGTTCGGGCATAATTGAAATTTTTAAGTGTCCAATAACTCTGTACTTAAAAGTTTTCCTTTAAAAATGTTTTCTAATAGTAATAATAATTCAAATAGTTTTCTAACTGTGAACAGTACTTCTAACAACTAAAACGCATATTGGCGTTAACGCGAGTGAAAAAGAAGATTTAGTAACATTTTATTTTCGTATATTATACCCGTTCATTTTCTGATAATTATTTTCTGTCTCTTATTTCACAATAATCGCCTCACTGGTGCACTAAAATTGAATATCTATATTCCCATCACGTATATATAATGGTTAGATCTATTTTGAATATTAATTTTTTGCCTAGATTTCGACATAATTAATTTTTTTTTTTCATTGCATTGATTCACTACCTCTTTTCGAAGTTATTCGTTCAGTTGGCAGCGACTTTACTATGATTGGCAGTAACTCATTGGACAAGGAACTCGGTCATGTTCAAAATTAGCCAAGTTATCTTGGAAATTACACGTGATTTGAGCCGGTACATCGTTTAACAATTTATGCAGACGATCACGAAATACATATTAAATTTGACTATTTTTCATAACTTGCTTTCGTATGTGGACCAATAATTTAAATTTTTCGAATAAATACGATGTCTCAAACAATAGTTCTAACTGTGAACGTGAAATGAGTGAGAAAATAATCCAACATTATCCATTCAGGCAGTTTTAACATTGATAAATATGACGACTCCCACAAAGTCGGCATCGACGGGTTTGCAACTCCTTCAAATATCTCCGGCAATTTAAACTTTCAGCCGCTGAGTCACCTCTTGCGGGGCGCGTAACTTAAATCGATTCGTTTATCAATGGTTCACGAACGATTAACCTTGTGTTACTGTTTTATTGGGTCATTTAAAGTGCTTTGTTATTCCTCATTCACTTGTTACAATTCACGAACTATTCCAATTCCGCGCCGCGCACGTACGTGACTTACGTTTCGGCGTGACGCTACGCGAAATTCAACTTGTTTTGAAACGTGCGTAATCGCGCGTACTTCGTGTACGTAACTGGTACGGAAAAGCTTCCGGAAGTTGCGGGAATTTTCCCATGAAACTATCTGTTCGGAAAATGTAACCGAATATAAATATGTTGTTAACGTGACAAATAAAATATGTCGCATAATACCTACTTCGTCCACCCGTAGGCAAACATTGGAACACAATCAGCCAGTTTGATACTAGATATCTCAATTCTTTATTCAGATCTTAATATATGTTGCATTTGATGCAAAATACGACTTCGTGTACGGAATTATAAATTTATTACGAGAAATTCCTCGATTAGTAATGTCATTTAAAATACTATTGACTAGCAGTTCATAAACACTAAATATCTAAACTAGTCACGTATTATTGTAGAGGTAATATATTACAAGCATTTATGAGATATACAAACAATAGTCAGCGGAGAAACTTGGTTCTTCAATATCCGTTCTATGTTACCACATTATGCGCTTGCATGGCGTATCACGTGTATGTCCGCAAACATTATTTAACTTCCTGTACGTTATAATGAATATGACTAAGATATTTAGTGCTATAACATGATTACGATGATGTATTATACACAGAATTATATCTTATTTTAATTGATCAAATGTAAATGATAATTCCCTGACACCGTGTCTGGAAAAAGGCTGTCGAAGAGATGCCTAAACTCTACACTAGCAAACAGCGGTATGGCGCAATCTCCATAGGCACAACTTAACGCCGTGACCGCCTATGGGCAGCAATGTAGGTGGTATAAGAGGCTGTACTCTGCGATCCGCAACCTGCATGTGCAGCGTTGGGATTATTACCTCTCAGAGGAGGCCTATGGCCAGCAGTGAACTACGATAGGCTGATGATAATATCAAAGGTAAGTGGTAAAATCTTTTTGGCGACTTTAAAAGCACTATAAATGCAACTATCTCCGCCACTCTATTACAAAGTTATCTCAGTTGGGTTGCTAGCCGTATAAATATGAATGTAAATTCATGTCATAAGTACACTAGTTTTCGTACGTCTGCATAAGATAAGACAGATCGAACCGCCACCGTTCAAGTACCTACTACTGATTCGTGCCAGAACAAACGTGATATTCTAACACCATCTTGAATGTCTTAAATTATTAGGTACTTTATTATCTTCCTCAATAATTCCATTTAGTGTTGCGTTACTGCTATCTTTCCGCAACTAGATTTCATGAGTGTATCTGCTATGAAATGTATCATAGGCACTTCGATATAAAATCGTTACTCGCACATTTCCTCGCCAAACGTCAGGAAGACTCAACATGCACTAAATCAAAAATTAAAGGGTTTTTTTTTCACGCGTTCAAAATATTCAGTCATTTCCAGAGCTCCCGGAAAGCGTCAAAAACAAGTTTGTACAACTAAGTTATTAAGCTATACCTATACATACCACTACTAAAACTAGATAGACTGGATATATATTAAAGAATTAAATATATAGCTAGTACTTGTTAATTAACTTCTGAAGGGTAACTAAAGGATAGATGGATTAGAACTTACAATACATAAAGCATTTGTGTACGATTTGAAATTTATTTTGAGGTGTATCCAACACACAGTAACTCTTATGTATATTTGCCGAGAAATATTCATCAGGCGCTATGCTATGCGCAAAGGCGCAGCGCAAAACGCATGTATTTGCTTTTACGTTCAATATCGACATCAGAAGCGTAGATCAATATCGACATCAGAATTACAAACTTTTATACAAGTATGTATACATGTTTTTTAAGAACAAACGAATAGAAAAACTTCATGTAATCGTCAATAATTAATTTCCATTTGAATCGGAGAACAAAATAAATTATTTTCATAACATTGCTGTAGTGATGAAAAACAATTCCAACGAGACCTTTGTGACTGGACTTACATACATGATTTTTTCTTTTTCAAATTAAACTATTTTGCTTAGCAATGCGTTACGTCTGTATTTACCAGCTCGGCGTTCACTTAGAGGTTTGATGCCGGTCTGTCAAAACAACATGTTTATCCTTAGTAAATGAAGAGTCAACACGCACTAAATGAGAATTGAGGAAGGTTAATGCTCTCCACTTAATATAAAGTTTGTATTCTTCGAAGAGATAGCCAGAGGAGTGTAATACACTCCCGAGTTTCACCAGTCACGTTTGCGTCCCACTATGGAATAGGGGGTGAGCGTATTATTATACTCCTGGCACTAAACCCAATACTCGATCCGGAGATCAAACGCAGGACTTCTCGATTAGCAGTCGCTCTTGCAACTGTTGAACCAATCTGTAAACAATAATGAATAAATAATAAGTATCAGGGCAATGCTATTAATTTCCAAAGGGCGCAGAAATCTTGAGGCATCGTATAGAAAGCTCTGGAACCTCACGTAGGCTCATTGTCAAGTTTAATTCACGAACAAAGTCAATACTGCATATCACATGAAGCGGAGCAAATCCGAAGCGGCACATTTGTCCGCATTTCGTATTCCCGCTCAAAAATTTGTATGTGCATAATAATAGTATGATTTCCACTGGTGCACGGCAAAGGGGCGCCGCGTGGAATGAAGGTAATATCGATGTGATCTGCAATCACCCTCTTTTGTGAGATTGAGCCTTAGATTAAACCAAACAGAGGTTGATACGGAACAAAGCTGTAAGAGTGGCCAGCTTCATATGTACGGGGAGAGGATTTAAGTTTGTATGTTAACATTTCATAGTGTTTTTCACTACTACATCAACCATTTGTGACGAAAAATACCAAGAAAATCAATTTTCATTTTTAAAACACAACACAACTCATCTGTGTTTGTGAAACTAATTTGTTTCATCAATTTCTTTCGACGCTCTCGACTTCGTGTAAAAGAGGCAATATAATAAAAACCTATAATATTTAGTTAACGTACAACAGCGGCTCTTGTGAGAGCATTGGCGTAATAATTGTAAACGCACGTTCGGGTAGTTAGGACGTATAGAAAGAATGGTATTATAAAAGAATGACCTAGAACTAAAAACTAGATAATATATCGGAGAATGCAAATATGGATGGATGTAGGAGCTGTGAGGGACCAAGACACCTTTGTAGTCAAATTGACCAGTATCTAGTGGCTGTGGAGTGCATGAAAGGAGCCTCTTCGAGCGGCGCGTATGTCTGATTAAGTGTGAACATACCATGCCCGGCGCACCCTGGACATTGCAATGCTTTCACCACGATAGCTGCACGAAGAAGAACTGGCTGGTTAATTGGAAACTTTTCGTATTATGTTGTAAGAACGCAAACACTGCTCCATAGCAGTAAACCACGTGCCGCTGTTATGTACTCGTACGTGCAGCTAGAGAAGAGCACACAAATAATTTTATCTCGTTTATAAATTAATCTATATATTAGTATTGAGGAACGAATATTTTTTTTCAATTTAAATATTAAATAAAACATCCCTTAAATACACACCATTCGATTCTCTTTACTAAATTAATGAGTTGGTTTTCCGTTGCCTTTCTCATTTCGCAGACTAAGACGGATCGCCGTTTTTTGCGATGTTTTCCTTCGGCTTGTTTAGATTGTTAAATTGATAAACTAAGAAAAAGACCGTCCAATTTACGTTTTTCAATTACTGCGAGATACAGCCCATCAAGTCTTCAATTTTTGTTTAATCTTCTCGGTTTAAAATTTGTTCTTCAAAAACTTGTAATAATTAAAAAAATCAAATGTGTTTTCATTTCATTTAAATCAAATCAATATTTAGTTTCCTTTTTAGATTCTTATTGAAAAAAAAATTGAAACATGATCTTCCTTTTATACATTTATTTTATTTCCGGCTTTTAGATATACAGTGTACTAACACGGAATAATAATTATTCAATAATGAGATGAATAATATTCCTAATGTACCTACCGAAAGGATCTATAAATGCAACCATCAATTTCCATTATAAACAAGAAATGTACACCCGACCACAAATGTTGACAGTGCCACAGTATCTTCCCATAGGAACCAATATTCAAAGCGTTTCATCTACCTTTGTTTGTTGACGTAACGTTCACGCTCACCGTAACACCTGGTTTCCTGAGGTAATTGAAGATCTTAGACTATTACAGATATATCAGAAAACTTTTATGTACATAGTTTCGTAATAGAATATCTTACATATAGGATACAATTTACTGAATTACAGTAGGTAGTTATTTATAATTTACTCTACGGCAGATAACCATTTAATTACATTTCATTGCAAGCTTAACTAACCTTATAACGATCTGATGGTTTTTTATTATTGTCATAATGTCACCCTAGGTCACTCACGGGATAGACAGAGAGCACCGAATGCCAATAATATCTGCTTTTACAGACCTGACATGGTACTTTTACATTTACATGTACAAGCACTTTTATTTCGGATAGTTTTGACTCTTCGATCAGCCAATATCGGCCTATTTGGTCTAGATAGGTGAAATCACGTTCACCAGTTACGTTTAAGTCCCACTATGGAATAGGTGGTGAGCCTATGAACATACATCGGGCACACATCCAGACTCCGAGCCCGTACTAGAAAATATAAATTAGAAAAATCTTATAGTGCCCGATCGGGGATTTGAGCCCAGAACCTCCCGATCAACAGTCGCCCTTTCAACCAACACGAGCAACGAGTCAGTGGAGTATATATGTATAATCGTATATCTGTTTTTATATGTCTTTTATATGTCCGAACCATCGTAACTTGCCCTTTTTCATTTTAACATCAACACGCGCTCTCAAAGGAGGTTCTTTGTTGTTTTTGTATTATGAATGCGTAATGACCTCATGTCGATCGCGTTTATTCTACTTTGATCCTCTTCTTTACATACCTCAAAGTCGCTCCTGTACAGTAATACGGCACTGAGTAAGCACTGATTTGCGTAAGGCCAATCGGGGTCGCTGGTTCAGAAGTTGTCAACTCAGTAATTTACTCAATGCTTCATTCACATTATACCCTGCACTAACCCTTTTCTTTATTTATCATATGCTTGCGTTTGACCACAATCCCACCCGAAGGTAAATGAGACGCAGCTTAAGATATAGCACGCTTGCTTAGAAAGTGCCTATTCACTCTTGTCTCGAATAGTTCCAGGCTATATGTATCGGGAGAAATAGCCGGTACAGAGTTGAACACTTTCACAATCTCTGCAACAGATTTAGTCTCTATACTAGTATTCTAGTAGATTCTATACTAGTATTCTATACTAGTATTCTATACTCTACTACTTTCGCTCTATATTAGCGGTGCACCTACCATCCCTGCCATAATACGTTCAATACATAAGAACTTATCAGTTTGTTCCAGGGCTACATCATCTATCACCATCCAAGGACAAAAGTAGTGCATTACGAAAGCGTCACTGACACATAATATTATTATTAGCAAACTTTTTTGATGTTTTGAGAAAAAAGGAAACAAGCGAGAAAGTGTTAAAAATTCATCCCTTGCTCTTTGGTATCACGTTGATTTATTGAGTCGCTCCTGATCGCACGCTCACCTACAAATGTTTATTTTACGCTGTTCCGTCAAATCTGGTCGCCATCCAATATTCATTCTTGTGGGTCTATTTCTCAATCAATAGAACAATATAGCTTTATTGGTAACTTTAAAATTAGATAACATTTGCTCAATTCAAAAGTAAAGCATTGCTTTGTTATTTGGGAACCGGCAACTACGCAGTATGTAAAAGTTTTAGCAATTATGTTAACATTCGTATTAATAAAAATATATATCTGTGTGTGTTTGTTTTAGCATACCTAATTGTACAATGTGGGCTATTCAATTAAATAAATGGAATAAAGATGGATAATCCATAATATAAAAAATAACATAACTATAAGTAAATATATTATAGGCCCTAAACAAGATAGTATTATGTTAAATCTGTTACAGATACGTTAGATAGGAGATTTTTTTATATATATGTCATAACTAAAAATGAAAACCATGCGTCTCTATATCTTTTGTATTTTTAAAATAACGTAACATCACAGAGGAATATAGTATAGTGCGTATGTATGTATGTGTATTTGTATGTATTTATACATGTCCATTGCTTTGAAAAATATGTATCTATGTAGTAGCATAATTTATGTACATATTTCTGTGTAACTTATGTACCATAATATGTATATAAC
>DWDW01002505.1:0-10160 GCA_018245635.1 Mimoniades versicolor eupheme
ATAAGGTTTTTCCTCTTGAATCCCTTTTGTAAGAAATTTATAAGTTTTGTTGTTGGTATCATAATAAATTAATCAATTAATAATTCATTATTTAATTACTGTCTAAATGCAAGCAGAATGAACATAATTTGATTTATTAATAAAAAAATCCGGATTCTTGAATAAAATAAACACAGAATAATATGTGATAAATAATTTATTGTCGGGCGTATTTTTACAATATCATTGTATGCCTACATCAGTTTACGTGTATTATCACTTTACTCAACATCCTATGTATGATTACAATTTGGATCTGTAACGAATCACGACTTACAATACTTGCCATTTTAGTATATGTCAAATAGCCATAAACTAGCGTCTACACTGTTCCATTGTAATAAATTGAATTTTAATGACACAATTATTCATATACTCTGGCACAGTATTTTTTTGAAAAGAATTGTCTATGGCTATCTGTACAGATAAGCACATTATTTTAAGCGTTTATTTTTATATATTTCGACTCATAATGAATTCAGAATGATTTTTATATTTTAGATATATCAAGCCATAACTTTATTCGAGAATTTCTTATATTTAACCACTATTTTAACAGAGATGTATGGCACGTCACATCAGATGCTGGTTTACTTACTTTTCTTAATGTCATGATGAATTACGTAATTATGTACAGTCGTTAACAAAAGTCATATATTGCTGGTGCAATGCATAAAGAAAAAGTATTCGTATTTTTAAATATCATATTGTATATTTAGAATTACCATAAATTCCACGGGCAAAAAAATGATTTGCATGTAATTGTTAACATTTTTTTAATGAAAACAATAATCAAAAACATTTTTATAAGTGCTTTTGTTATCGACTATACGAAACTCGAGGAACACCTTAAAGTTCAAAATTACAATTCTTCGAGACTTATTCCAAATTTACAGACAGAGACGAACACAAATGAATACACAATTTTATATGTAGGTAGGTATATCTACGGAATAAGTCTTGTATTCACTTAATTCTATAACTATAATTAGTGAGATACCTATAAATGCAAATTACGATTAATCTAGCGATGCTTTGGCATAGACAAAACATGGTATTTAGCGAATTAATGTCATTGTAGGTCGTTTGCACACCTTCGCGAACTAATTACACTATTTTGTGGTTACTACAAAACCGTTACAGGAAAAGTTACAGACGCAAAATGTCAAATAAAATATTTAAGGAAAAAAAGTCAAGGTAAGATGCATCTTATATAAATTTTGTGTATAATCTTTTGTACAGTAAACAATTCCAATTTTATTTTGTTTTCCTTAGCACTTGGTATAATGATTTTTAATTTAAAATATTAATGACGTGTAAAGTGTGCATAATATGCATATATGTTATATATTTTTAAACTTACAACCGTAAGGGAGAGTGATTAAAATACACATGTGTCATAAATCGCAATTTTAGTAACCGTGGAATATTTATACAATGATATGAAATCAAAAATGTATCACAATCAATCATGGATAACTGTTTCAAGAGACGACCAAAAGCTTTAAGCCTGAAGAAATTTTGAGAGAGAAACTGTACTGTATAATATGTATAACTTTTCAATTAAAAAGTGGATTAATGACCACTGGATATCAAAAAATAAGAAACGGAATGAGCATTAATTGCTTTGCAAGGAATATATTTATAAAAATTCACCTAAGAATAAAAGTTTTAATGTTAAACAAAATTAACAACAAAGAAATACAATCGCCTAGAACAAATGGTAATAAAATTTAGTTACAATGCGATAATATCTTTACAAATATTTACAATTTGGTATATTTAAACGTATACTAATACAAATACGAAAGACATTTAACTTTTCTAACTATATATGAATTTACATAACAACTTTTAACATTTGAGGGCTTGTATATACAATTGCCGAAATTCCATTCGTTTACAACGCCGCAACCATTTATTCGTTCGTGTCGGTGAAATAACGATTTTGAATTTCGAAACGTTAATTTGGGCTTTGATATGCAAATACAAGTCTTATATTAGAATAACTTCTTTTTTAATATATAATCAATAGGTATAATTATTGCACAATATTGGAATATAAATGAAAAAAAAAACGAGACTACGTTCTCTTATATTACTAAATTTTACAATGAAAACGCTCGTAAGCAAGTTAAGCGTTTGTTGATGATTTATCGCGAGTTATAAGGAATAATTTACGAATTCAGATTCTTTGAGAAGTGTCAACAGGAGTTGGTATGGTTCATAGGATTGGCGCGTCGTTAACCCGCGGCGGCGGTACGTTGTTGTTGGCGGCCGCGTCTTGGTTCGCGCCGCTGCAGTAGAACTGCTTGTGAGCTTTATAGGTATTCACGTATTGGAAAGATATGTTACATGATTTGCAGTAGTTTGGCGTTTCTTCCGCTTCCGGTTCTACTTCTTTTTTTATGTCCGCCGGAGAGATGGGCGAGGTTTGCTCTTCCGGTTCGGGGTTTTCCGTCGCGTGGACCAGCCTCGCGTGCCTCACCACGTTGCCTCGGTACGTGGAGGTGTAGGCGCAGCTCCCGCAGCGATGGACGCGATCTCCGCCCAGCGCTGGGCTTGGAGACGTAGCTTCGCGATTATCCTCTTCGACAACGCACGCAATATAGCTCTCCTCCTGAATAAACAGAACAATTTGTAATTAATTACTGAATTTTATAAAAAGAATACATAATTTTAACTTTCGAAGATTTTTTAAATGTGGATTAAGTTTTCAAATATCGTTCAAGTTTTCAAATCGTATCCTTCTCACAGCGATAGTGCAATGTGAGCACTGCAGTTGAAGTGCAGAGGTAGCACGGCAAGTCGAATTTGAACTAGCAGTGTTATTGTATTTACGAAAAATAACCACCTACGTACTCGAAATAAACTAAAGATAATAGGGTTTTTACATCGTCCTATTTTGCATGAACGTACATACATATTCCGTTAAGGGAATCGAAATACTCGTGTCGGTTTGTTAAGTACTAAAATAATTTACTGTCAAGTGTTTGTTACTATGGCTGTCTACTAGACAGCCATAGTAACAAACACTTGACAGTAAATTATTAGACAGTGTCTAGGTTTTATAGGATCAAAAATGTATGTACATATGTCAAGTGTTTGTTACTATGGCTGTCTAGGTTTTATAGGATCAAAAATGTACATTTGTCCACTTTTGCTGGGAGGGTTGTGCACAATGTATGGTATTACCTGTAGATCAGATGGTTTCTCTCTGAAGTGCATGCGTATATGAGTGCGCATGCCGCGCAGCGTGTTCCCCCTGTACCGGCAAATGGTGCACCGGAAGGCTTTCACGCCCGCGTGCGCTTCCATGTGGCGTTGAGCCGCTGCCGCTGTGGGGGACACCACGTCGCAGCAAGGGCACTTCCATCCTCCCTCGGATCCCGACGACGGCCGCGGTACTTCGGGGATGCTTCTCGGAGACCGGGTTTCTCGTTTCGTGCAATAGAAGGACTGATGGGTGATTAGGTTGTCTAGAGAACTAAAGTGTATGCCGCATGCCATGCAAATGAGCTGTCGATATTGCGGAGGCGGGCCGAGTTCGGGCGGAGCCGGACTCTCTCTCTCTTCTCCGCCGCCAGCAGAGCAGTAATGCCGTTTGTGTACACGATAATTTTCGTATTTGCAAAAGACAATATTACATTCCTTGCACTTCGAAGGGCCTTGCTTCACTAGGACTTGGGGTGACGTAGCGGTAACGGGTAATTCAGAGGCAAGTCGCAAGGCGAGTGCCGGTGGAAGAATCGGCGGGGGTACAATTGGAGTGAATTTTTCTTCCGGTGGTGATGGAACACTTGGAGGTTTTGGTGTGGGACCTCTTGAATTGCGCCGTCGTCTTTTTGGCGAACTCTCCGCGCTTGGTGATGACGATCGTCTTAAAGGTGACGGTGTTTCAGGTGAGCCGGGGAGAGACGGCGCGCAAACAATTTGTTCCGGCGTTGCTGATCGTATTCTATTTTCCTTCTCGTGATCATCGGTTGTTACAGATTCGGGAGAACGGCGCACACTCAAGTCCAATGGGGTGGCGCCGTCTCGTGATGGTTCACGTGTTCGGTTTGCATTTTTTAGCACCTCCGGTTCCTTCCCTTCCGTATTCATATTTAATAAGCCTCGAGTTATAGGTTGGAAAGTTCCGTTTGGTAGCAGAAAGCATGGGGTATCTGGGTCTGGTAATGTTGCGCCTGGAAGAGTGCTGGCGCTTCTTAGTATAGAATATGGAACTATAAGTATGGGGTTTGTAGGTAATGCAATAGCATATTGGTTTTGAGATGGAGGAGTTGCTCCGGGTGAAGGTGGTGCAGATCCGGACGTGGCGGAGCCTCCCCTGGCAGCAGCGAGTACTTGTTTGACAACTTGTCTTGTATTGCAATAATGAGCTTTGTGTGCTCGATACGTTTTTACTGAGCTAAAAGGTATATCGCAGTCAACACAATATCGATCTTGAGGTGTTGGAGCCTCTGCGCTTTCACCATTTGAGGTAGGCGCTGGTGCAGGGGTTCCACTGCTAACCGGTGAAGAGGAATGCATCCTCATATGGCGATTTAAACTAACTTTTTTGTCGGCACTATACGAACAGTAAGTACAAGCATATTGTTTTCCAGGAGGTCTTGGCGTCTTTGCTTCACTACTAGAATCATCCGCTGCATCTGCGGGTCCATCTGTAGAATCTGGCTTCGGTCTTCTCTTTGAACAATAATGCTCTTGGTGCGCCTGTAAAGTGCTCAATGAAGAATAACGAATGCCGCAGGGTTGGCACGTGTAGCCAGGTGCGGCCGTTACTGGGAACAGCGAAGGAAAAGCGGCTGCGGCTGACAAAGCTATATTTTCTCTCGTCTGAGGTGCAGGGGGTGGCGGAGGAGATGGAGAAGGCGGCTCATGTTTTAGAGATGTGGCTTGCGGTGCGAGTGCTGGATCTGTAGCGAGGCTTGCGTTGAGACGTAATCTTGGCGGCGAAGCGGCAAGTGATCCTTCTGAAGCTGGCGATGCGCCCCTGCTGGACGCAGGTCGCTCGCCACCAGAGCTCGGCGTTCGAGGTTCTCCCGGCATCGTCTCGCTCTCGTTTCCCCATTCCTCGTCCTCACCTGAAAATAAAATTTACATTTACATCGCGGAATTTAATAAATTAACTCGCGAACATAAGTTAGGCTGATAGAGCTAGCGAACAAAAAGAGGAACCCGCCACAGTATCGGCTCCTATTAGTGTTGTTAATAGTAGAGCGATGCTAAGTTGGCAGTGGTTTTCTCGCGATAGTCGTCACTCGTCACGTTTTGCCCGCTATCTGTCGACGTCAGTCAGATCGGGGCTGCGCAAGTCGAGGCATACATTAGCGCTCCTAATTGAGACGTGCTCGCGGTATGTAAATTTTGCCGCGTGGGTGGGGTATAAAGGGTTTTAAGAAATGCGAGAAATGGTCTATAAAGGATTTCCTTGTCATGAAATCTGCGCAACGCTCCATCAATACGAACCGGTCGAGACAATGCCCGTCCGTCAATAGCGCGAGCGTGAGCCCGCGCTCGGCCAGCGGCCAAACAGAACAAAAACTTAACGGGCCCTCTTGTAATTGGATCTGATTTCCAGAAAACGCTCGCTCACCTTCCTTTTTGAGCGACAACGATCTCACCCGAGCAAGGAATTAACCTATCTTTCGCGCAGCGATCTCAACTCAAAACGCCAATTAATGAGAGGCTCAACTTCATTCTCTTGCCCCTGTGAAGATCATTATATGGGCACGACAGCGCGATGGACGCGACGATTGGTGCGCGAGCCGACCGCCATCTCGCGGTAACGAATACGACTGCAATCGGATTGCGTTCAGGTCACGCTATCCTAGTCACCGGCCGCTTCGATTGGCCGTTTTGATTCCGCGTTGACGCGCGATTGGCCCGGCTGATGCTCGCTTTATCTGGCAGCTTAATGTTGGCGTCATACTGAGCGCGAGTTTATCGCGGTTCGTTAGTTGCGTTCGAGCTCCCGTTTTTCGCTAAGTAAGTTATAACTTGTGATTGTTGGGAAAGGTTGAATGTTCAATCAGATAGATGGCGTGACTCGGTGTCGTTTAAGCAACGCTCGCGAAACCGAACGTCGATTCGTTAAATGATATTCATCAGCGCCCTTTTGTGTTTATAAACATGTCAAATAATGCTGCCTCCGAGGGGGCTTTATGTGAGACGGCAGACATGCAACTCGCATAACTATTTTGTTTGAAAGCTCGAGTACCCGCATAGTGTTGTGGTGGATAGACAGTGCATTTCTCGTTTATGTGAGCACTTTGTATGCAAAGGAACTTTCAAATCCTAGGTATTATAACGTTGCAAATATTACTGGTTGTTGTTTAAACTGTATGATAAGTTTGAGTTGGCATAAACAAGGTTGGCACAGGCTGTATGGGCGCGATAGGCTTTGCGTAGACATTGTACTGCTGAGTTGATAAAATTTGAATTTACGTAAAGGTGAAATGATTTAAATGTTCTATGCAATATTCTGTAATATTATGGTAATTTAGGTAAACAGTTTAGATGTCTTACTGATTCTCATTTGTTATATGCATGACAACCATAACATGGAAAACAATGTGATAAAGTAAGTTTTAATAACAATAATAATATTAACATTTTATGTTGAACGCACCAATAATTAAGTGTAAATATGACTGAAATTTGAACAAAATTACCTAAACACATATGAAAATTGACTTTATTGTACTGTCGAAAAACATTGGTTAAATTTTATCATAAGTAACTAAACACACGAAATATAACATTATTTCACTGTCGAAAGTAAGTTCAAAAAATCTTTATAATTTATAATGAACCTAATACATCGCATTTGCATGTAATCAAGTTTTAAAAAAAGTTTTTATACATAAAATTAATAATACATATTACAGTGATTCAGTGTTAAATCTGGCTGGTTATCAATAATGAATTAATTACCACTTAAAGAAAGTATTAAAATCGATCAAGCATAAACACACGGAAGTCAATTACAATTATCGTCGAACAGAGAACGATCTATTAATAATGCTATTGGGTATCCGAACGCGTCGGACAAGCGTCGAACACGTGCTACATCAATAAAAAACAAAACGCGGCCATCTTGTCCACGGCTTATCTGATCGGAGATCGGAGTCCAATTAAAATAGTCGTGCATCGGTCGGGCCACAATCGTTCGATATGCATCTGTGACCGCGCTGTGACGAGTATGAGCGATCACCTAGCCGGTGCCCGCTGCCTGTGATTTTAGGTAGCTCCATAGGCATGCGATGGAGTGATTAGATTAGGTCCGAGCCGGTTTTAATTATCACATGCCAGTGGCAGCTGAGAAATTATATCTTATATGCATTAAAACAATTATTAACAGCTATTTATTAAAATATATTACATTTAACTAATAGGAAGCCTATACAAGATGTATAGGATTTTTACTGTTAATATACCTAATTCCATTATTGATTTTCAATCGGGGAGTACTAGGTTCAAATCCTGGGTCGCGGACGCTGTTAGATATTTCTTACTTAGATTTTCTAGTAGTGGCTGGTGGTCTGAATGTGTGCTGGTGTATCACAATAGACTTACCACCTAATACACAGTGAGACTTAAAAGTAACTGTTGAAACATGGGAGTGCAGTACACTGTTATGTCTATCTCATCATAATAAGGGTATTGACATGGAAATATAATTAAAGTATGAAATCGATCTCGTAATCTAACAGCGCTCTACAGATCGCTCACTTGTAATATACCTAACATGAACCAACGCTTGCATAATTTTTAAAGGTGAATATCGATACCGTAAATCGATAGTCGTCTTAAATGTCAGTTCCGATTCCGATCTGCGATTGCACGCTGGGTTCAACAGATTGAGCTCGCGTTCCCGCCACGAATAAATTATCAGTAATGCGATATGTATGTACGTGTAATTTATTCATAATTCGGCTATAACGTTATTAAACAATAGCATTTAAACGTCCACCCACGTCGTATCGTTTTGCATATTTTTAATTGTTATTAACATTAAATTATACGTACTCTTAATGTCAGTCCTGCTTAAATATGAATATTGTTAAAATATTGTCCCGTACGCTTTCATTTATTGCATTGTATTAAGAAAAATTACGAGAAACAACTATGGTAAATGAAAATGCCTCTTGCCTATTGAGGTAGGCAGAGATTAAAGATTTTCACTTGCCACGGTCTCGATTGACTTCTTTGGCATTCTCTACATTTATTAGTCGTTATACTTGCTAGTTTATTGAAGGAACCTTGACCCCAATATATTTTAAAATTTCTTTGTACTAAGCATGTACGCCTAGTTATATCTTTCAAACTCGTATTATAAATCTTTCCACATGATTAAACCATCTAAGCAACTCTTTTTTAATACTAGCCTCTATGTTTTCTTTATACCATACCATCTTGCTTTCACACATACCTATTATTTTATACACCACTAGTCGTGCCTATTTGGGTGTAATGCTGTTACTAATAAAGTTGCTCACAATTTAAAAAACTTTGAAGAACGAGAGATGAATAAATATGCGAATTTTCTTTTTCACTTAGATCTAGTGTCGTCACTATTGTAGCATATACTTTGGCCTCTACATATGTTGTAGTTTTTAAAGAAGTACCTACAAGAGGGCAGATACCTTTTTTATTTATTTATGCATATGGTATTCTCTAATTATGATTTTATGTATTACATGTTAAAACTATGTTTTAAAATGTAAATATATAAAATAATAGGCATGTCAATTTATATTTGCGCATTAAGTTACAAGTATGTCAAAATGCGTAGATCTTTTCGAAGAACTATGCTTTCCATATTGTATAAATATTTTTTATTTCATAAATGATCGAAACAGATAAAAGGCGTTTTAAATTTTCTCATCGAATTCCGCCCTGAATAACCGAACGAACCATTTATACAAGAATGCCGAGTACTGTCAACTTAACGTCAATACGAGCATTATGCCATTAGCACAGTGTTACCATTATAAAAAAAACAACACATATACAAACAAAGGGTTGAGTGACAAAGTCGACATCGATTATCGTACGATCTTGATTTATTTAAGCTTGTTGTGTAACATGACTGTGTTCATCTATCATAAGCGTCGGGACGCGTTATCCGCGCCAATATCATAAGGTGTTTAATAGGAAAGGAATGTCGATTCGGATTGTCGTACTCAAATCCTTTCAGTGTGTGGAACTGATATAACACAACACATAGACAACGTAACATTGTTTGAATAATGTCAGACGTCTTTTAATACCCTCTTTTTAAATATTGTTCAATTTTTATATTAACGCAAAGGTTTTAAATGCTTCTTACATATTAATAACATTTTTTGGATGATACAGTCACTTATATAATTAAATTATTCAGCTTTATATAGCGCGTTTTTACAGAAATATATTTAAAGACTTTCAATATAAAATAATGTGTTACCTTTTGGTAATGAGCGATCCACAGACATTTTTCTCCAGAAAGTTTTTTCTTACAGTGACGTATTCATTCACTGCGACATGCACCTCAAATCGGAATATATTTAAAATAATGTTGTCTACAAAGACACCACACATCCAAAGTGAAATTACCATACTAGGCTCCCGATAATCTGGGCAGCTGCAATGTTGCCAGTATTAGCGACATGGCAAATGCTCGGGCCAGATGTTAACGTTGGTAAAAAAAAACGTGTATATCATACTTGGTAATCTCCTGCAAGTGTCCGCGACAGGACGTACGTCGTGCGTCACGATCGGACGTGCATTAACATATCGCGGGTTCGATTCCGCTATCGGGTTACGCCCTGACTGCTGCGCCGTGTCCATTTGCTGAGGTGTGGACTTATCTAGTGGCCGTTGCTTTATGGGCATCCTTAAATCTTATTATGGGCGTGCTTTATGCGACGATAGTGTGAGCAATATGTAAAACTGCTTAAGTGGACGATGTCGACGGGGCATGAAGCTTTTGTTTATTAACGAGATGGTGATTAGTGAAAACTTTTAGTTTAATTATTTAGATAGTCACCTACCTTTTCAATTTGAGGCGTGACCTGACCAATGCCCAATAGTGGACTAAGAAGGGGGGTTAATGATATTCCTAATAATAATAC
>DWDW01002506.1:0-10159 GCA_018245635.1 Mimoniades versicolor eupheme
AACTGGTGAAACGTGGGAATGTTCTACATTCCTCTGCCTACCTCTTCGGGGATTACAGGCGTGAAGTTACTTTATTTCTGTAAGTACCTAATTGTTTTATACGCAATACTATTAACATTATTTCATATTTTTGCCGCGTAGACGCTTATAGTCGATTCCAGGTAGATCTCTAGTTTTATGTGACAATGGATAGAAATATCCAAGATTTGAAATGACCTGTTCCATAATGAGATGGATAATGTAAATGGTGAAACATGAGTTTACTACCTGCCTACCCTTTGAGGAGATACGGGTGTGACGTCATGTCGTTACATTGCAGTAACCTATCCCATTACAACAGATGCGCAGTAGCTACTGTGCGATATGCCAATTGTAATATGTTTAATTACTCCAAAAATACTCACGAAAAGTATCTATTAATAACTTTAAGATCTTTTGAAATTGTCTTTTGTCTTTACAAAACACTGTATATTGGCGCTTAAAACACAATGTCACATACGGATTGGGTTACCCTTAGATTCTGGGGATTCGTGCTGCTCCAATATGTATACAATTGATTTTCATTTTAGCCATTCACTATTCCAGAATCACGAACACAATGCTTAATCCACGAGAATGATACTTGAAAGGGGAATTGAAAAACTTGATCCTATATCTCGTGTGTCTGGTTCCGATAATACAAGTTAACAATGAAAATACGAAGTATTCACTCGCTGTTTTTTGCATGCGTGCATTTGAATATTGAATTTCTATATACCTTGCAAAATAATTCTGCCCGTCTGCCTTATGAATTTGAATGTTTTTCTTTTTTTTTTATTCCCATTGGATATAATTTTGCATATTTGTAATACGAATAGCTAAATTATACTGTTCTTTCATACATTTTTACATTAAAGCTAACGGGTACACCTACATACATACATGGTATCTGATGTCACTGTAGCGTCACATAGCGAACATGTTTCAGTATTCAGTATCAATCGGATTTCAATGATATATGTATGTATATTTATATGATATCGACTGGTCCGTTAGTGTAGTGGTTAGTGAACCCGACTGTTGCGCCGGGGGTCGTGGGTTCAACTCCCACCCAGAATAAATATTTGTGTGATGAGCACAAGTATTTGTTTTGTGTCTGGGTATAAAAATAAAAATTAAATCTATTTAAGTATATTATATGTTTACATACATACATGTAGATTATCAGACATCCGGTTACCATACCACAAACTCTTTTGACGCTTGCTTTGGGATCAGATGACCGCGTGTGGAGAGACCCCAAGATATTATTATTGTATGACTGTCTCGTCGGTTGAATATTTACGAGCGCAACTACTGATCTAGAAGTCCTGGGTTCGATCCACAGGTCGATTACGTTTAGGTTTTTCTAACTTAAAATTTCCAGTAATAGTTTGTATCATAGGTTTGTACTCGGTACCTATTATATGGTGCAAAGTCTAACGTAACTGGTAAAACGAGAAAGTGTTGTACACTTTTCTACCTTCGGGGTTTACAGGCGTGATGTTACGTTTTGAGTGCACATAAGTTTCTAGGCAGCTCCCTTAAAACTGAAACCAACTAATAATAAAAATCCATCTACACTTATAACTCGAACACAGCGATGTAAACTTTGCAATCGGTAGAACAGATACATGCCAACAATCCCAGGGATTTAATTGGTTGATTTTTCTGTACGAGACCTGGCCATTGGGTTGGTAATTTAGAAATGAATAGCTCAGAAGTATATAATAAAAGGAATGAAAAAATGTAATATAAAATATGAATACATTTACACGATACCGTTTAAACACGTTTCAATTTGGATTCTATTATTACCATTGACAGTAATACTGTTGTAGTCTTCAGTGACCAATAAAAAGTCTTCAATACGGACTTTTCCAACAACATGCTGATGCGTTAGAATCTAGCGGGTCACTCTGACTAGTGATTACGTAATGACCACACTGTCCGGCCCTTTTCTTGTACTTGTAAGTTTTTTACTTGTACAAGATAGCCCTTAAAAGTAGGAAGGCAAATACTTTATAAACCACGAAGAGGTAGGCAGAGGAGTGAACTACACTCCCACATTCCACCAGTTATGTTTATCTCCCTCCTATAGAATAAGTGGCAAGATTATTTCCATACAACCGGACACACATCCAAAATATTATTATTAATAAGATATTACTATAATTATTCGACATTATTAGGCATTATTACTGACATTATTAGGCTACTATTTTATTATTGACATTATTAGGTTAACAGGCATTATATTCCGTCTTCGTTACAACTTTATTATAAAAATATCACAATGAACAATTTTAACAAAAAATTAACAAGGTAGTTACAATAACGAATCAACGTTTCTATCGCGATATCGTTATAAAACTCTGTGTTCCACCGATTTATATTTTCCCAGAGTAACGATAGAGCAAAATCAATCCGTGCTTATGTCGAAAGCACGAACGTTTGAAGTTTGAACGAACCGCGTATGAAATTCTGAAAGTGATGGCGTGAAATTGCGATGCGCCATTGCTCCAATAATAATACACCTACAAACGAATACATTACGACGATATAAACTATTACGAACCATTTGGCTAAATACTCGTACGTTCAGCATTCCCCGCAGCCCACTAATTTTAGCATAGGTACCATAAAATAGAAAGATCAAATTGAAAATAAACATATTTTTATACTATTGTTTAATTCTCATAATATATCGAAATGTATAAAATATATACTAAGACTGCTCTTATACTAAAGACAAAATTTACCAACTACTGCTACCTGGGTCAAGCCAATGTATAAATCACAAACTTACATATACATATGTATATAAAATAATCTTGAATATACATGGTTGAATATAAATGTTGAAATAAATAGTAGTACATATTTTTAAAGACAGCGGAAAGCCGTTTTAAAACATTTACTGCTCTATACTCGAAAGCGGCAGGAAGTATCGGGTAAAAGCTAGTGATAAATTAAGGTTTGCTGCGCGACGTTCGATGGAGGGAGGCTATATTTCGTGACGCCTCAGCTGAATCGAGCGTGATCCCAGCCGATGTAATTTCGTGTCGGACAACTCCCTTTTCTTATTTTGTAATGTAAATTATTCCCGTTCATCCAGATCTTCAACGAAATCTCTCGTCGTGCTCCTATTCAAGATTGAAATATGGAGAACAGGCGATTTAACATAGAAGCCAGGAAGTTCCGTAACTTACACTAAGTTTATACTAGGTTTCTTCACCTAAAACGACATAACGAATATCAGATATCGTGTCGCTGAAATACTTAGTTTCATTTCACTAATTGTCACTCATATAATGATGAATTCATTTGATAGGGAAATTGAGTTTTAGTTTCGAAGGCAAACTAGTGAATAGCACATAAAAGATACTCTTGCGATAGTTAGGAACACGAATTTAATTTTACCCTCCGTACCGAAATAATTCTCGAATCCCAACTTCTAATGAGTGATGTAACTGATCGCCCTGACAGGTAATCCCTTTCGGTTATATCGTAAAGCTTGTGATTAAATTACAGCCTTAATAAAACTATTCATTAACTAATACTAACTAAAACTATTCATCAACTAACTAAAAAGGTTTTATAAATCTCATTATGACTTGGTTAAATATTTTTGATTGGTATGTCAGAGAATGAAATTAATGTACGCATATATAGCGGTATACTTATAGGAATCGTATTTTGTATGGCATTCGTCATCACACTATGTTTTTGGTAGTCCTTAAATATCCAATAAAATGACCGCTAATCCGATGGATCTGATTATATTAAACGTTTATTTTGCTGTCATTCATTGCATTCAAACGATTTTTTTTTTGACATTAACTAATATCATTTCACCACAATATAATCCAGAATTTTTGCGCTAAGGACATATTTCAGAAAGAATATCTTCATCACAAATCGGAAGTATAAGCTCCTCTATGGTCTACGCATCTTTATACAGAGTTATATTGCAAGAACAAACAAAAATAGTAGAGAGTGTAAACCAATGTCCCCTTATCAGTAAGAGTTTGAAGTCATCTAGCCCATTCATTAATCAAGTAGAATAAGTTCATATTATAGAGCTCCCTTATACACGTGTAACCAATACTTCATACAGGTTTTGACATTTTTGCTCTATAAAGAAGCTCGACAATTGCGCCGAGGTCAAACACCTATTCATTAACTACAGGTGAAAATATATTTTTATACATACATACATAAAATTGGTGATTGAAAATGACTGATAGCTGTAATATTTACGAACTCCGAGGATTTATATTTAAAACGCTGCAATTTATTTACGCGAATGTTTATTTTGTGACTAATGACTTTTCGGTGGAATCAGCGTGAATGATTACAGATATAATTTCGTCTCTTTTGGAATAGGTCTCATCAGCATCGTGGGTGATTTATGACCGAAATTTCTACGGTCGCTAACGATACAGGAGATGCGATTCGGTCAAACTGTCCTTATATACATATATGATACGAATGATTGATTTTCAGTTGAAATCATTCGTATATTTTAAAATATTTGTAACTAAAACAAAATCTAGTAGCATGGAGTAGTAATTACCAAATTACCTACTCATATATACAATAAATATATAACGCTTTTACTATTATGTATTTGCAACATGAACTAAGAGGAATTATAGTAATATGACATTATGTAAAGTTTATATAAGTATCTCGTGAATTGAAATTAAAAAAATCCTTCAAAACGTAAGTACATATATGCGTATGAAAATAACGTAAATTTATGAACTTTTTACGGGTTAAGAAGAGAGAATAAGTGTAAAAAGTAGTATATTTTTGCTATAGACAACTTAATTGAAACGACTATATAGACATTATATCGCCATACTTGTATAATCACCCTTAGACGAATTTAACGAAACCATTTTGATCAGGTTTGTAGTTACATAAACTTACATCTCGGCATCATCTCATCTGTTTGTTTGAATGGTTCATTATATAGGAGGTTGTAAACGCGGCTGCTAAGCAAAATGTCAGGCAAAGAATCAATGGCAGTCAGATTTTGCACCTACTGTATATCAATAGGTTCATGCCCCCTTATGTCGGTTGTGTAACATAACCGGTAACAGTGGACGTATTACACTACTCTATCTACTCGAAAAATAGAGTCGTTATATAATATTATCTCTGTAATTTCCCCGACCACGGATACATTGCAAAAATTAGTTAGTGGAAATAAAATTCATGGGATTTCTTTTTATCTCTTTCAACTAGAATTTTTCTATTTATACCAATTATGTAATAGTCATACTAGGCTTGCACAAAATTTAATATTTTATGCGAACTTTTCTGAAGATTATTTCGATGAAAATAGCATGTACAAGAAAAATTGGACTGGTAAATTTTCCAGCCAATGCTCATTAATCTCTATTAATTGGCCTATTTACACAAAAACTACAGCCACTGATATACTTAAGCCTTGCTCGAGAATTTACCAGCTACCTCTGAATCCCTGTACTCTTGGTAAAAACTTATTATTATATTCATTGTTTTGCTGAAAGGTTTTATTGAAATTGCATTACAACAATCATAAATAAATATAATGAATTGCAAAATAATCACAAGTAATATTTTGCAGAAAAATGACTGCGTAACTTTTTCTTAGATAGGTATTATGAGAATTCTAGTGAAAGAACAGCTGAAGAAGCGCTAAGAGAATTTGGCGAATTGTTATGTGTCTCATTGACAAACCCTTTCTAAATAAATAGACGCATTCTATTTACCCGTAACTGCGACAAGCATCGGTAATCGTAAACATTACAACGCAAACCATTCACGAAATCCGACCACAGTCAAAACACTCCCAAGATAATGTCGTATGACGTTGAAACGGCTGGAATAATTAATTCACTCTCGTCTAAACTGAATCTCCGACATGATGGGACTATATCTTATATAGGTACCTATATCATTTGACAAAATAAGCTACATTAACAATCACCTTAACTTTTTCGTTAGCCTTATACATAAACCTTAAATGCCTATAGAGAATAACAGAATAATCATATTTAACTATTATATATAGAAAAAATTAAGATATATTTGATGAAACACTAAACCATTTGATACATTTGGATATCTGTCTAGATTCGCGATAACAGCGTACTTGTCTTGATAGGTGTTTATGGCTATATTAATACACAGAATCCGAGTTTGCGCTAGAATAACAGCGGTGCGTATCAAAGGGATAATTGTTTACTCAGCTGTATATAAATGTGTTTGATACAAATTTTAACTAGGATTTTGAATCAGTTAGCATGTTGTTTTCATAATCATGAAGTTTTGTCACAACAAATTAGCTGTGTTTATGCTTGTATATCTTATGAAATGTTACGTAGGTAAGTTAACACAAAATCAACATTCGAAATGTCATGTTTGATTATATCCTTAAATAAATGTTTTAGTGTGATTATGTCTTATATATTTATTTACGTATGACCACGTTATTCAAATCTAGGTAGAGCCTGTATTATGGTAACCAGGTGACTGATACACGTAAAAATGTAATTTTATACCTTTGTGCACTCAGAGACAGTAGAAATACTAGTGCTCATTACATGTGTATGTATTTGTCCGGGATGGCAATCGAATGGATGTTCCCTGGCTCAGCAGGGTCGCTAAGTACTTGACCAAAGGGCCAGTGACTGTAGTTATAAGCTAAAACAATTTAATTTGCAATTTCTCCTCGTCCCCATCAAAATAAAAGGAAATTGAGTTGCTTGCTGTCTTCCTGTGTAGTCATCGTGGCCGACAACTTTTAAATAAGTTTGAAATATGATTAGTATTTTCAGTAGTTCAAATTTTTTAAATTTGGTTTCATTAAAAGAATTCATTGAATATTTGGTTTCATTGTCAGTACCGTTCGTAGCAAAATGCTGCGTTGCAAGCGATCTGGAAATTTAAGAGGGCATGAGACAAGGTCGACCCTTGGATACGTGACATTTAATGTTAAATTTTCATAAGCTTTGGACGGACCCATGTTCAGGTATGGAGTGGAATAGACCTGCGAGAACTAGAATTACATATTAAGTTTTTCACTAATAAATGATTGATAGTAATTTATACGTGACAAAATTAATTGTAAGCAAGATGTAGTTAATTGTTGTTCGTTTAGAATTTCTCTTAATACTCAGGTTAGGTTATAGGTACATTTCACAAATTGCGTTTGTTTTTTATTACCATGTCAGGAATCTATGTAGCTGTTGTGATCATGTAAAAGAGCTTAGCCTTTTCTTTCAAAGTTCTTAAGCATCATCACTATTTTTAGTAATGATCACGTAAAAAGCATTTCTTTTTTTGAAAAGCATGAGAATGTAGAACTTATTATAATTTATAATCTGTTTAATAAAAAAATTACACATTTGAAATTTTCACAAGGTTATAATGCTTTGTTATAATAATATAATAAGTTTATAGTGACTTCAAAAATGACAATAATTGTACCTACATTATAATATTATCGTAATAATTTGATTGACTTTGAAAAATATTTTTTTTACTTTTTTGTGCATATTAATTTGTTTTTTTTTGAAGTCGATTTTTTGTTTTGTTAAAAATTTTGTGTTATAACTAAACATGACAAGACTGGTTGTAGACTGACGGCACCCATTGAAAAGCTCCTATTAAATTTGTTTAGAAAAATATTTTCATGGCCTGCTTTTATGAGAGCGAGTTTGTCATAAAACAAGATTTTCTGTATTAAATTACCATTGCGACGTCCACAATCGAGGTAAGTCCTTAAGTAATCGTCACATTACCATTTATATTAGAAAATAAACTTAGTTATGTTAGTCGTACACTAGAGGCGAATAAATGGCACGACATTCAGCGTGGCATTTATTACCGTAGACCCTTGGTGGGTTGTGAAATTGTGCTCATATTGTAAGGGCTAATCCTCGAAAAGAATTCATCAGGTTCAAAGCGGCCCTTATCAAGGCGACCCGCACTAGCGCCATCTATCACCATTACCTTTTTGCCCGGAAAGTTTTGAACACCGTACGTGTGAAAGTTTTTAAGCAACGCGCAATGATTTACTGTCCGGTATACTAGTTTTTGTAGACAGTTTGATGTGGTAAAACAAAAACGGAAATATAAAAGAAATATTATAAAAGATACCTTTAGCTATACATAGATTGGAGAGAGATAAATATTTAAATATGTTGGTACTTTTAATAAATTGGTATCATAAAGAAAAATCGACACATGTTAGTTCATTAAACAGTAATTTTAAATTCTTACTCTACTTAAATTGAAACTAACCGAAGTACATGTTATAAACAGATATAAGAGTATATATTTTATCACGAGATAATAAATATATTCAGTTATATAAATAAACAATGAAATGAAATATTCATTTTGGTATTGTCTGTAATAGAATACTGCCGTATTGCAGAAAAAACTATTAAAAACCTAGCTTGTGATCGTGTAATTTCTGTAAAATAGTAACTTTATAATCATTTATATTTTGGTACGCCATCAAAACATTGTAAGTTCTCATCAAAAAAAACTTTCTTTTATCAAACGCGACAGATTACACTAAATTGTCTTCGCTTAGAGATAGCGGCGTAGATTCGAAAAAATAAAATTTATCTAAGTACGTTCAGGACTTAATGAGCTGGCATTGTGGTGATAATGTCCTCGGCCCGGTGTTAGATGTTAGAATGCGGTGAAAAGGAAAAATATGGCAGCGATGTTTTTCGTTTTAGGTTAAAATACCTAATTATATAACGTTTGTTTAAAAATGTTTTAATAATCTACAAACCTGAAACCATAAATTATAAGTTGTACCGTTATTAAATAAAGCGTAAAATGATGTCGATAACATAAATAAAAAGCATTTTAAACTAAGAATTCATTTTTTCCACAGCAGTGGAAAATACGATGAAATAAAATATCCACCAGCGTAGAGGAAAAACTTAAAAGGAGAGATATGGATGATATAATATTTGAAGGAACGTAATTAAAATATTACAAGGAAATAATTTAATTTCGTCTTGTTACTAACTAGCTACTCGTAGTTCCTGCTTTCCTCTCGAATTTGGCCAGGCAGCAAAACGAAAATGGGATGTTTTATAAAGGGCTATACAGTGCTACAGTATTTTTTGCTACGTGAGCGGTTGAACAAGCAATACACTACTTGGTTGTAAGTGGTTACTGTAGTGTACGAGTATGGATGTTTGCAACACGAAAATTAAGAGGTTTAGGTATCGTATCTGCTGCCTGTCGTAAGAGGCTACTAAAAGGAGGCTTCCGGGGTTCCAAGCGTCTAGAACGGAAGCTCGCTCCACTCAGTTAGGGATCCCGGGATGGCCGTATCTGTGGCCGCGTATCGTCGTGAAAACCGGAGGGTATGGAATGAGGCATTGGACCTCCCAGAAGAAGGACCAAGGACGCTGCGCTAGGAGGCCACCAGTGCGTTCCGACGAAGATCCCAGAGTCCTCCTATTAGTTCTAAGGAAGGCCACCGAAGGGGTTTTAGTGAGTTAAAAATCCCACATGACCTGGTATCTATCCCAGGATACCGGGTACCGTTTGAAGGTCCCGCCCCCCTCGTAAACAAAAAAAAGGTGTCGGCCCCAATTTCTCATCACCTGGGTTAACTGATAGAAAATGCTACTTCGCATTAGTCCACCCTTTGTTAAAGAAAAATAAAATAAACCCGTGCCAGCCTTTCAATAATATAAATTAAAAGTGATCTACATATATTCTAAAAATATTTAAATTTAGAGCTCAAACATTTAGAATATAAACGCCATGAAAATGAAATATTTCGTGCTACAATACTCGCACGATTGGGATATGAAACAGTTAGGTACAAAATACCCATTTTTCCGCGCTCATGCAGCACGGCGGGAATATTAATACATGCTGTTAGAAACATAAATATTGCCGTAAGAATAAAAGTTCATAGATGAGTTATTCTTTGATATTTTAGTGAAGCGTAGCTAGAAAAACGTGTACACGTAGCACCTTTATCCATTGAAAAATGTATTCGTATAAATGTGAAGTGTATCTTAAATACTGCCTCGTTGGTCGTGTTGGTTGCGAGTGCGACTGCCGAACGGGAGGTCCTGGGTTCGATTCCCGGGTCGGACAC
>DWDW01002507.1:0-10159 GCA_018245635.1 Mimoniades versicolor eupheme
TCTAGCCGCGGCTATGTCCGGCGCGCGCTCGACTATCGGAATGCCAGTTTCCTGAGGTCGCTGATCGCTAAACACATATTTGGTAACGCTATTATGAAATTCAAACGCTGAAACGTAAAAACGAATTGATGAATGCAATCGCTAAACATTTTCAGCGCGCAACAAATTCGAAGCTAGCTTTTAACGAAATTAATTTTTAGTTTGCATGTACAGCATAGAATTTTGAATTACCTACCTACTTATTGAAATTAAACTCTTTTCACAGCATCGAGTACAATATTGAACATAATAGCACGTAGCAAAAAGAGATATTTCAATGGAAAAACGCGAATCATATTAGTAGCTTAATACATTCTCGCTAGTGCACATTGAGTAATGGGGATTGCACATTAAAGGAGGTATGCGTTGATGCGAAGAGAATTTATTACTTATACGCTGGACGTGTGGTGTGTAGGGTATGTTACTGTGTTGTTTAAGTGTAGCGTAGTGTTATTCATTAAATTAGGCGCGTTGGTTGACGCGGTATGCGGATGTATCGCAACCCGCGCGCACAATGGCCGCCGTCCTTCGAGGTCGCTCCAGTTCCAGGGGTAACAACCGCATGGACTAGTTCAGACCTAGGCCAGCGTGTTGAGGTACGAGCGGTTTCGCACCCGCCGGACATTTCGAGGTGATTTATAAAGATCTATTTAATCAATATTATTGTTATAGTTATGAAATATTTGTGTAACTATGAGCAAAGGGCAAGGTCGGACAGGTAGAGTGAATACAAAACAGATATACATACATGAACATTTTGATAAACCTGCCTCCTTGTCACCGCTGCCGAACTACGCGAGGAAAACTGGCCCTCGATGAAGACCAGTGGTCGCGGGCCATGTGTAACTCCCGATTGCAGACTGAGTAGGTACGAACGCTTTCTCTCTGCTGACTAGATGTTTTTTTTTATTTATTGTGATAATTATAAGGTAACCTTTGTATTACTAGAATAATTAACATTTTCTATTCTTTTCTTTTCATTCTATACATTTTGAGACAGGCCAGCAATAAAATATCATGACCAAATAAGTCAGGTACTGGCGGAGTCGTTCTTCTTCGACTCCCGAATATAGAACATACGAGTAGGTACCTCTTGTCTGTACAAAGACATTTGGAAGTGAGAAGATATTTGCCCCTCAGTGTTCTCGGTCTAGCCTAAACATATAAAAAAATAATGTTAATATAATTACATCATCGTGACAAACATGCCTATATTTTATATATAAATGTAATAAATGTTGTCGGAATACAATTTTGTTGTTGTCGACGGAAAACGCTACCGTTGCTCTCTGGCCTCTGTAGCATATGCCTGGAACAACAACAGCAAGTTGAGTTGACGAAGAGGCTATAAAACAACACTAAAGCAGCGGCGCAGCCTCGCCGTAAGCTAAAGTTATTAAACGTGGCACGCGTTCGTGTGACTCACGGGCCGAATACAATGTTTGCTTCACTTCACTTCCCGTTTCTCTACTCTAATGCTGACGTTGTAATGATTACTATGTATATATGTACATATAAGCAGTTACACTATCTGCACATATGTATATAATTATTAATTACTAAATCTTATAGCAATTTTGTGATACACAAATAGTACGAGTAGGTTATAGTTATCTTCTATAATTGTAATGGAAAAAGCTCAACACCAAATAAATGATTACTTTTATCATATCGTCCCGCAATGTCCCCTCGGAGGGTACGCAGAGAGTACGGAGTGGCAAACAACTATATCCTGACGGACGAACAAGACGGGCTTCATCTATTTTCATCCCGCGTGCGCGCGGCTTCTGGAGATTTGACTGAAATAAATCAATTGAATATATTTTATTATATATATATCATTCTGATTATTTTTATAATTATGCTTGTCATATTCGAATATCAGAGAGCCGTGCGTAAATATAAGCTTAGACAAATTGATAATACTAAGAATAATAATTTCTTCATCCAACTAGAACTATAGACGAGTCGGTTCTCGACACCCGTTCGTCATCTTAATGACGAAGATAAGGATATTTTTATGTTAATTAATTATTATGGCGCTACTTCCTCGTGCGGCGGGCGTACGCTGGCTTATCTCGTACTGAACCTCCATGTAACAGCGTAAGCTTCTTCAAAATGACAGTACCAAAGATAGTGCGTGCTCCATCGGAGTCAGTGTACTGGAGCGGCGCAGTCCGCGCACCAGTGGCTATGAGTTGGCATTTCTTTGGATTATATCGTTAATTGTATTGTCTTTTTTCGTTAGTGATTGTCATTTTGTTACCAGATTCACATGTAATTATATACTCATTATTGTAACAATAATCAAGCCAGGTTCAGGCAAACAGGACAGAATACCAAAAATCTCTACGTCTACAGAACTGCTGTGTTTGTTCCATTCCATGTTCAACTCAAGAAATGCTTAAAATTATATAAGATGCCAATAAATTAAGTACAATGTGTCAATGTGAATTTGAAATAATAAGTACCTATATGTGAGTGTGGCATGCGTGTAAGCTTTAATGTGATATATTATTTTTAACTATTTCTTAATCAAGGTTATTTCACAAAGTTGTATCAATCATAATATCTTCACTTCATTTTTTAATTAAACTGAACCTAGCAGTATTTAATGTTTGTTATTCTATTTAAGTCACACGACTTGTGGACATCCTACCCTTATCTCCTTAATTACTTATGTACAGGCGCCTAGACACTGATCGAGGAATTTATTCAATGTTACACGGAACAGGTTGCTGAATCAATCAGTGTTCTTGCTCCGAGTTTATTAGAAATATGATAGCTATTTTAATATCATTTTAATAGAACGAAACGTCTATACATATAAAGCGGTAGGAATGTATCAATGCTAACGTTTCTAACTGCATATTTAAATTAACGTTTCTTTTTACAATCATGTAAATACGTTTGCATTATTTTGCCACAAAACATTTGTATGTTGGCAACACCGTATGAGGATTTTGGTGATAATTTGGTGAACTACGCAGAGCGAGTTGGTGTTGATAAGGGCGAGTGGAGGGTCTCTTTTTGGTTCGAGCCGTTGGTACGAGGGCTGCCATATGTCGGCAGAGTCGAATGGAGGGATCTGCGTTTTTCTTTTAGTTGAATCTGGTATAATATTGACAGGGCTGAACTTAAGAAAGTTAAGAAGTATAAACATAACATAAAAATGGAACATTACTCCTGTAATGCTCGAAGAGGCGGAGGAGTCCAGTACGTCCGCTCGATTAAACAATGACTTTTATATCCCGATATGGAATAGGCGGTGAACCTATTGCCATATGCCGGGTACATGTTGAGACTTAACACTCAACCCAGTAGTATCCAATCTATCCAGTATCTATATAGTATCTATATAGTATCTAATAGTAATAATGTAATAATAATAGTAATCTATATAGTATCCAATCCAAACCCGTGCTGGTAATCACACTACAAACGATGCCGTTTAAAGTACATTATTAAAGGAAATACCTGTTTGTATAACATATAAATAATCTGTATAAGAAAATAAATTTTATACGCATTGAATTGGATTCTTACCCATTTTTCGAGGTTATGAAAATTCCAAACAAGTTTAACGTCACTCTCAACTTTAAATGACAATAAAAAAAAAACCTAATCATATAACAGTTTTTGCGTTACTTGATTTATTGCTCTTATGTTTTCTTGTTAGTTGATTTCTGTAATTGAAGACGCATGGGCATGGTAACATTGAGATTAATCAGAAATATTATGTCTATTGACGTGTGCAAATCCTCGTTGATAACACGTGGACGCGGCGATACCACGCGGGTCGGGTTTCACTGAGGGGACGTGCTACCGAGAATCCCGTATAGACGTTGATACCGAAACCATCGGATATCAGAATTGATGTAGCGCATGGTAAGCTTTATAAAGTAGCTGAGTATTCTCGCGTTTGTGCTACCTAAGCTGCCTGCTAGAATCATTGCCCGCCAGTTATTCTTTCGTGGACGCATTGCACTCACACACCCGCAGAGACACTCGCACATGTGTGCGTGTTATATTCTATGTATGTATGTGTTATATTGGATACGTATGTACGTAACTTTTGTTTGTATAAAATATAACTGTTTTTGAATGCTGTAGATATGTATGTACATAAAACTGTTTTTTGTACAACTTGCTTCTGAGTTCTTGTACAAATTAATTTTATGTCGCTGTTGACTCAGTAAATAAGTACAAACAAACATTAATTATTATTATAGTGGAATATCAGTATTGCACACATTGATTGGTTATGTTCACCGCATTTCATCAACTTCATCATCATCTTTATGTTTATGTTTACCGCATTATATAATGACGTAATATGGCAAAGCAAGCTTATGTTTCAATTTTTATACAATATTCATGTAAAAAAAGAGGTTCGCATAATTTTGTGAATTATCTTTAATTTGACATGCGGAATGAATTTACAGGTATCTACGCGGCGACCGAAACAATGGCTACCGTTTTTTCGTTTAAAATTACAATTAGATTTAATTTTAATTCTACACCTTTACACATTAAGAAACGAAGCTCCATTTTAATAGAGGCTCATTTGTAATGGACGTTTTGTATGCAAATGTTTATGAATCACCGGCTCAATCTGTTCATTTGTTTAGCTTTCGTATTTCCACTCGTTAATCTTAGTCACAAATAAATAAGGTTTTAGGTGGTGGGGACGTCAGAAGTCTCCGAAATCGGCATGCATGTATGAAGAGAGCGATGAATGTGGACGAAGCACGACAGGTGTGTAAGAATAGAGATATTTGGCACTCTGTGCTCTCTGCGTACCCTGCAAGGGACCTGGCGTGAAGATATGTATGTATGTATGTAATCTTAGTCACCTATTCTATTATGTTATAACAAATTAGCAGCGCTCTTCGCTGCTTCGATCTTGAAATCATGATCACCATACTATAGTCCACTGCAGGACTTGCCATCCTTTAAAAGCGAATATTCCAAACATTTTGAGAAATTCAAATGTTTCTATAAATATCTTTACTATTACATTTATCCTAAAACAATTATGCATACTTTATTAATTACAGTAGTATGCTAAAAAATAAGAACAAAATGTATATAGACTTACTATAAGCATAATACTGTTCATTGTAATTTACGCCTTCGAAAACGAACTGCAAGTTTTGGGATTTGTTTTTCAATATTTGTACATATATGTATCTACATGTAATGGCTGAGTATGTTGTTAACATTCTTATCTAGTTGTTACAGACGGGGGTTTTTTTTGCTTAAAGGGTATTTACGATAATAGTCGTAATCGCGACAAATGGCGCCGTCGGCTTCGTGGCGCTTGGTACTAAGACACTGACAAGATAAACCCAGGCAATGAGTGAATGATTTTTTAATAACTTCCAAATCACACCGAGCGACGGTTCTACGACCGGATATTGAAGAAATGCAATTGACAGCCATTCAGTTACGTGTGTGAAATTTTCATACTAGCGATTATTTAACTCTTAGAGGCGATTTAGTACTAATCTTCTAAATAAATATATCAACGTTGACGCTTCAGAATCTGTTTCTTTGTTTTAAGAAAAACAACGTACAAAGTATAACAAAGTTATAAATATTCCAAAAAGTTGCACAATTTTTTCTTCTGGTGGAAAAAAAATTCATTGTCATCATGCCAATTCCCTTATGGGATGGGCAGAAAGTATCAATAGAGTAAATATTAATTTTGCCTTATTTTACACAAAATATACCAACATGTTTTGTCGAATATTTCGTCTTATACACAAACGTTATATTTATCATACATAATATGTATTTCAAACATATATAAGAGGATTTACAGTGTCTATTGCGTTATGTTCATGCATCTGGAGTAGAATTCGTCATTAATATTCACATATAAATGATGGTCAATTCTAAATAATTTCACACATAAAAAATCAACAGAAGCGCATCGAAGGGCGGAAAGACCGGAAGTGTGCAATCATTGTACGGTTTGCCGTGAAAGTCTCTGGGCGCGATGTCGCACGCGTGAGACGGGACAAAGGGCGGCGTCCGTCAAGACGCGCTGTACATTCATGTGAATTACGTTCACCTTGATGAGGCAACTGCGGGGCCGAGGCACGCACGGCAATCGCGCGGGCGATTACGTTTCGACCAGAATCGACTCACATCCGCCCCTCGATGTAATTGGTCATTCACTCCTTGCCTGACAACGCTGACGGCGCATGGGAAAACACGTGGATTCACGGTTTCCAAAGGCGTACAATGAGTCCGTATCTGAGACGAGTTTGGGCAAAAAATTGACATGTGTTTGTTCTCCTTCAGTGATTTTTCCCACATTTTATCCAATGTCAGATGTATAGTGTGAAATGTGTTTGAGATGTGGATACGAAATTTAGCGCTAAATGTATGAGTACATTGACATTATTCTACATAGATGTTACACGGCATTCATAATTAGATGCTATTTGTTTGTTGTGAAAACGGTATCCTTACTTATATGAACAATAAAAAAAATGCATTGATATTCACTTGTAACTTTACAATTGACATCTACTTCCGTAACTACGTTCATTGATACTGTCATTAGAGTTTTTACGTTTACGTTTAAAATGTCAATATTCAAAGTAAACATAAAACTAAACGAAGCAGCAAAAACTATAAAAACAATAATGAATGCATCAAGAATATAATTGGCAGAAGATAAAATTAAAACTTCTTTTGTAAGAAGCGACTCGTCGTCCTTAGTTCAGTGACATTGAAGAACAATGAGTAATAAAACTTTATAGAATTTTCTTAGGAATCCTTATTAACTCTAACAGTAGGCAGGTACTTAATAACCCATCGGAATAACTGGATTAATACTCGTCATGTAACATTTGAATACATACTTCGTCAGAATTACAAAATTGAACACGTGATATTACAATAATAGGTATAATCGGACACCTTTTTTCTTGAATATTGGCTCAAGACGCCGCCGCGACTTTGCTGGCGTGAATTAATAAAGAAATCTTCGTGAATTTCGAAAAAGGAGTCAGACCCTGCCGTAAAAACAATGAGGTAAGCCGGTGTACATACATATATAACATATTAAAAGTACTTATATAATTTATTAAAAATAAAAAGCAAACACACATCAACAATTAACTGTCATTACAGCCGAACAAAAACCTTGTCATCCAATATATGGTGATGAAAAGAAACCACACATTGTGCACTCTGTATACAGATATATGTAAATAGTTTAAGCTTATCTTAAGAGTTATATGGTAGTCGATACGGGCGTACAACCTTAAGGGCCTCACAGACGGCGCTGTGTCGGCGACGTTTTCGGATTGCTTGCACTGCTCTGAAAACTCTGAAAAGAATGCGTGATGTATGCTTGTTATTTTAAACTGACATTGTTCCAGGACTGTATAGAATTTTCTAGATTTTCTTTTAATTACATCGACATGGTTTAACATTTTTTTTGTACTTTTTTATATTGTAATCTGTATCAATTATTTTTATGTAATGTGTAGTGGTATCTGTGGTAGTTATCTATAATATACCTACAGCACAATATATTAATACCTACATAAGCAGTGTTAGATTTGTCATTTAAGATTTAGCCTTTCACTCCGGGGTTCCTGGGTTCATATCCTGGTGTGCATCCTTTTACAAAAAAAGTGCTATTTAAACATTAAATATCACTTGCTTCAGCGGTGAAGGAAAACATCGTGAGGAAACCTGCACATGTTAGAGTTATCCTAACAAAAAAAAATGTGTTTTAAGGTGTGTAAAGTGTGCGCACATCCTAATTTGGTCAACGTGCCAGACAATGCGTCCAGCAGGGACCAGTATCCAACAGAAGGACGATAAAAGTGTGATTATTGAATACGATATTATAGCTCCGTGTGTGAGGAGCTTTAAGTGGCGGTGTAGCGTTCATTTGTCGCGGTTAGGTCCCGCGGGATGCCGTGCACTTTTAGAGGCGCAACAATGCGTCGGCCGCGTACGAGATGTAATTAAACCGTACAAACCGGATGGCTATTCATCGTAAATGAGGTCCTCGCGGAGACGTGCGCTATTTTGCTATCTAATGGAATCACTATCGGTGTTGCCAGCACGCTGAGCCAAAACTCCAATTCGGTTACAAATGTGACACTGCGATATGAAGTTTAAACACTCATAAATGGCTTTGATTAACATATGATTTCTCTGAAAAGTTTGTTAAACTTCACACGCGGCTTATATAACATTTTACAATAATCTATGACATGTATCATGAAGATCAACATGATTATCGATTATCGATGAGTATCGATCATAAGAAGGAACTTATCTCATTATGATGAAACTTTGCATGCGCGACTTGATGCGTCCCAAATGATCACGCATAAGAAAGTTATTAATTACCATAACATAAAAATAAAAAAAGATGAATATAAAACATAACATCACGCCTGTAATCCCCTAAGAAGTAGGCAGATGTAGTACACTCCCACGTTTCACCAGTTACGTTTACCTACGTCCTACTATGGAATAGGTGGTGAACTTATTGCCGTACACCGGGCACATATCCAGACTTTGAGCCACTATTAGAAACGAAATATGAAACGCTTGCCAAATTACGCTGTTGCTGTAAAATTGTTAAGGAATTATAGATATAACAAAATATATATCGGCTCGCATCAACACGATTGCATCCCACATGTACAAATGTACACATATGCTTTTAATCTGAATTAATACTTATATTTACTACAATCAACAGATGATTTTCCAGAGATGTTATGGTACGGACGTAACATACACACGATCACATCAACTGCTGAAACGGCGTCGTTGTTTGTATAATGATGTTATTGTCGACCAAAAGTTTAATATACTTAACATGTATTATCATTGATGCCAATAAAGATATTAATTTTTTGAGACTAAAATATTTTTTGTCTATTATCCGGCACGACATCTGACGTTGGCAACACAACGTTCAGAGTTGGATCCAGGACGCATTCCCGATTCGTTCCCTGTTGTTTTTGCAGCTAGGCACTCGCTAATGGGTACAGGTTTAGCTTTAGAGCCGGACTGATCGCTCCCGAGTTGCCCCAACGGGCTAGCCTTTAAAAGGGACACACACGATCCTGAACACATAGACTTTGTATTATTGTCTATGGTCTGAATCAACTATTAAAAGGTATAGACAATATAATTGTTATTAAGTGCACTTTAATCACCAAGCAAATTTAACCATTTTCTTCTCAGTACTCCTGCATTTTGGCAATGAATGTTTTCATAACATAAAAAGTATAATGGTTTATTAAAAAAAAACAAACAAGAGAAGTAAAAGTATGTATACGAGTGGGTATATGAAATCGAAACTTAATGCATGTAAGTGACATAATGTAACATTGTATAATTTTCCACTCACGCCGATCGCGGAGAAACCGAACATGTAAAAAGTTTGTGAAAATTTATCTTAAAGCCAAACTATTAATTATAAATTTCACGTAGTATCAATGAATAATTGTTGTGTATGAAATGTAAATTTCGCGTGATCAAGAGGCGGGAATGTGACTAAATAGCCAAATTATTGGAGCGCCTTTGCTTGTGATAATTGATTTATTATCAACGGTATAGAAAGCGAAACAAAGTACACGAATAAACTTTGTCCATAAATTTTATTACATTGAAACAGATATAATTTATTATTAATGTGTATCCTGATTTATTGGACTAAAAAGTGAAGTATAAATAATTTCTGAATTATAAATGTCATAACCCAATTAAAGTGATAAATTATACGGTTATATAATTTTATTTTTCTTTAATGGTGTTATGTTTCAAAATTATTATATTATATTCTAAATTGTTATTGAAAATATTTTGGTTTTTTTAGGGGTAATATAAAATAATAGAACAATGTAACTGTTTCGAAATATTTCAATAAATTTTTATTTTTACTAATTATTACCAGACAGTAATTGAGCCTTTTATACATTTTATAATTTTTTTGTTATTTAAATTTGGAGATACAATAATTTATTTTGTTTCATTCTATATCATTTATATTTTTAAGTAAGTAACTTCACGCCTGTAATCCCCGAAGAGGTAGGCAGAGGAATGTAGAACATTCCCACGTTTCACC
>DWDW01002508.1:0-10158 GCA_018245635.1 Mimoniades versicolor eupheme
AAAAGTGTGATAAGAATTTATAAAGAATAATTCAAATAAAATCAAAGCGGCCACCACGGCGTGTACCTAATTGATTTATACCAAAAACATTCAATCGTGTTTTTAAAAACGAACAATAAGATAAAACGCTGTGGTTATGTGACTGTGATGAAAAATTTAGTTGATGTAAATTTTTTTTATCATTTGTCTTTGTGAACCCCCAATGAAATCTTCCACGGGCCGCCTCTGAACGTAAATACCAGTGTGTTTTATAAGGGAATTAAATACCTAAGTTTAATTGTTGTAAATAGTTGATTTTTAATACGCCATAATAAATTAAATACGCACATTAGTTTTAAAACAATAAAATAGTAATGTAGGTAGTATGTATTTAGGAAAGTGTGAAGAAAAAATTGGAATCTTAAACTGATTTACCATGTTACATGTGTTGATGTGTGCGTGTCAGTGTCGACGTTGATGTTTGTGTGCGTCGATCGGTATCAATGACTGCCGCGTACTATTAAATAGGTGTCCATTATTCATGCCTAGAATATAATAAAAAACTTTGGGTACCGTTTGAAAGAAGACCCTATATTTCTTTAAGGGCCACTTTTGAATACGGCGCTCGACTGTTCTTTGTAAAAATTGCAAAACACAAGCGATCGACTATAGCAACGAAACTGCCGATATAGACGAATGAGTAGCTACTGAGAAAAAATAGCTGATTCAATTTAACAACACCGCGGTGGTCGTACAACGAAGAGGCGGCAGCCAGCGCTACGCGAAAATAGCCTTTACGATACAGCTGTACAACTGCGAAGGTATTTAATTGAATCACTGGCAGCTTGTTTTTGTGCCCACTTTGCAACAAGTCACGGCTGGAACTTTCGCCGCTGTATATGTACAAATGTACACACTTAACACCCTGCTTATTACACATAAAACATGCATACACAAGAAACAAAAATGTACAATAACACCATAAACATTGCAAACAATACGTGAATCCACAAAGCCCTCAAACAGAACAAATAGATTCTACCATAATGAACGCCGGATTGTTGCAAAGCAGGTAAAACCATATCACGCCAGTGCGTTTCGTTTCAGTGAGAGGTGAGACTATTAACAAACTCGCGATTACATTAAAAATGCAACCAAAGGTTGACACTGAAATTGACGGTAATTAAATTAATAAATGTTCCCATTTCACTTCCACGTTGAACACGAAAAGCTAAATATCAAAATGAAATATTAGAATTTTAAACTCACAATTTTAACAAAACAATATTTGTTAGTAATTTATATTATGTTACAACAATATAGTATGTTAGTAGTCTCATAATCTGAACACGTGTGCACGCACATTTTGTCAACCCTGAATAACCTGCAACTGGATCAATATAAATTTTTATACGGGTTATGTTTCCTTCATATTCGAACTAATACATATCTTACAACATTCCCAATGCGAAATATATTAATACTGTATACGTAATAAAAATAATTACACATAAGCATCTAATTATATTGATATGATAACATACATTTTACCTAAAATACACATAGACCACAGTTTCAACCATTGTAAAATGACTGCATACGGTATAAGTAAAGGGGAACATAATAATAGTTGAAGAGGCTAAAATAATAATAATCGCGGACATCGATCGTACGACTACATAATGAAATTGTGGTAACGTAAACTTTCCAATACGAGAAAAATTAAATGTATGCGCGGAGGCTCCGCGCGATGGAAGTGAAACTTCTTGTTGATTGTACGTAGACGGTGAGACCTCTATTAATTTATTTCTACGATGTTTATATAACATAATGTTTCTAGTTACCGTGGAGCAAATATTTAATTAATGTAAGGAAACAAAGTTGGCTGAGACGCCTGGAATTACACTGGCGATTTTCTTTGCTTGGATCAAAAGCTATGCAAGCAGTGAAATATGCGGTGAGAGATGGCTGGTGATTGTTTAATGGCTGCTCAATTGGAACCACAGTATGAGCTAAAGTTTTGTCTTTGTAAGCTTTGTAAATTATTTGAATATTTGAATTTTATGTAATTTAACTAGTACATACCGTTAAAAAGTACTATGATGCAATATGGTGATTCCATAATCAAAAGTACCATCAATTGCGTAATTAAAGCACAAAACGTATACACATCATGGCATAAAAGGAAACAACGAATTATTCAAGAGTGATATGTGCCATTAATTGCAATTTATTAAATCAAATAAGTTGTGCACAGCACTTACGACATTTTCGCCATACTCCTCGCGACTCTTTCACTGTTGCTATTTCGTTTCATAGAGTTTCAATTCACAACGATTATGAAGAAGTTCCACTTCGAAAAGAACTCAGAGGAAACATGAATACAGGAGGATAAATAGAGAATAGAGGAGGATAACTTTTATCACGGGTAAGATTCGAAAAAGGAACGAAAAAAAAAATGTAGAATGAATGAATTTGACACCGAATGGGTTTACACATCATTTTATTAGCAACCTCAGCATTATAACGCCACCAGCCCTGTTGTAAAGCAGGACATTGCTGGTAATGATAGTGGTGGCTAGGCGAAGAATGTCAAAGAAAAGGCAGCGTTAACGATTAAAGTTTTGGATGGTCAATAATAATAATTGTGTAAACCCTAGCGTACAACAACATTATGAGCAACTGACCTCCAGGTATTCGTGGGTGTCTCGCCACGCCCGGCGTCCGCGCGACCGGTTGCAGCTGCAATATTGCTAGTAAATTAATGTGTAATAGCGGTGTGCTTAACAACCATGAATAATGTAGACGATACCCCCATGTAAATTTTGTCACTGGCCGTTCTCGGTACTGACGCTTTGACTCTCTGCGGCGTACTCGGGCACGGTATGTCGCAGATAATCGCCAAGATGGATCGCATGTACGAAGCATAAAAAAATGCCAACACAACAATTGCCTATTTGCTCCAAGATGGGTCCGGACAGAACGGTGAATGCGTTTTGTGAATAAATCGTTATCGAAAGTTATTATGAATGAACTTGCTCGAACGTAATCCTGAACTAAAATGGACTAAATTATTAAGTTATTAAGTATATGTCCACATCAAACGACCATGCACTCTCACAATTCAAGTTGAAGCGATGATATCATTTATTCTTTGTCAGCATTTACCATTTATAAACTTATTATGTGAATATATTTCATAAAAATTTTCACTTTCACTGGCACTTACCAACATACTGATACTACGTGCAGTTTGACAAGTAATAATAACACAACACATTTTAAAAATCTGTTAGTATAATAAGCATATTAATTTATTATTAGTTTCAGTAATATTAATGGTGATGAAGGGGCGATTTGTTAAATGTGTGTGTGTGTGTGTGTGTGTGTGTGCGTGTGTGTGTGTGTGCGTGTGTGTGTGCGTGCGTGTGTTTGTGCATATGCGAGTGTGCATGTGTGTTTGTGCATAGACGTGTGTTCGCATATGTGTGCATGTGTGTATTGCATGGTCATGATAACGAAAACTTACTTGTCTTTACGACAGACGTCCTGGTGTTCACGACTGGATGCAATATTTTCCAAATCGCTTTGTCTCGCTAAATGTGTTAATGATGTTAACATTGTTAGGAATAAACAGCGATGACAATATAAAAGAAAATGTGATATTAGTGGTTGAGTAAAAATAATAATCAAAGACGGGAAAACGTAAAATATAAAATAGGCTGAAATTATAACATATATACTTACTGACCACCAAACTAATTGCACGCCGCCCGTTCATTTGCTTCGCGAAATCTCTAAAGCGGCGTATGTCATAAGGAGTAGGCGAAACGCGTGTCGCCTAGGATTATATTTATCTCCCCTAAATGTTTCATTGATTTGGAAATTAAAACGTATGAAATGGGTACAAAAAAATTATGATACCTAAGGGACATTGTGCTAATGATATGAAATATAATGTTCGCAGGTCGCCTGCGCATTAGCCTCGCTGAGCTGTTAAAATAGAGACGGCAAGGATGATATAATTGAAATAAAAAAAATGTGCGTGAAGTGAAGCTTCTTGCTAATTATATACATCTGGAGAGATTTTTATAACTTTACATTCCTTAAAACATTATTGTTACCACGGAGAAAATATTTAATAAATGTTACGAAACAAAATTGTTGCAGACCTCTGGAATCCCGATGGCGACTTCTTCGTTTAGATCACTGGCCAAGCAAGCGTCGAGTTACGCGGTGCGAAATGCTTAACAAGTATTTAATATCCGTTAAATATTATGTCTTATTTGGATGGTATCAGAAACTGCTATCTATCCGCTTTTAAGTTTTATTTCAATTAGTAATCTAGTAGTAGACTCGTGTGATCTTAAATTATCGTAATGCTTGAATATTTTTTATGCGGTCAACAAAAAAGTTTCACTTCAAAAAATTAAAATTATGTATGGACGCAGTTATGCAAAAAACGTTCCAACCCACAAGTCACCCGAAATCGAGATAATGTGACCAGACTACCTAAAATTAAACAAATGATTATCTAATTACAATACAAATCTACAATAAAACCTTTAGTATTGACCTTTACTAGTTAGAATAAAAAAGAATACCATCGAAACGCGTAATTACTTTTATTTCAAATTCAACTTACTGTGGGTTGGAACGTTTTTGCATGACTACGTCCGTATGTGAACATATGAGTATGCCAGTATATGAGTACGAGAGTATGTGAGTGTTAGATACATATGTATGTATGAGTATGAGAACATATGAGAATAACATGTATGTGAGGATATTTCTCTACAAATTTCAAAATTCTAATTTGAATGTAATACTTACATATGTACATACATACTTACATACAAAAATATTTATTTGCGTAAAAGACGAGGAAATATAAAGCTATGTAATTTCTTAACAAATTATATTATTCTGTATTTATTTTAAGAATATATGAAAATGTGGATGTCTGATTATAATTAGCTACAACGAGAAATTGACTGACGGGGTGATAAAAGGATGTTTGAAATTGTTTATAAATTAGAAATTTGCGATTCTTTACATAATTACTAATACATACATCCATTAAATTTCAGTTGGTAATACATTAACGAGCTCTAACCATGTTCTCAATTAACATCATTAAAACAATTTAGATTAAGCGGACAGTTTTAAAACCTAGTACATAGATTTAGAATCTAAAATAAGTAAAATAATAACATTTTAAGCAATAAATTAACATATACTTTTGAAGGAATTAATTTAACAGTAACCACGCCTTGTGTAATAAATTAACATATACTTTTGAAGGAATTAATTTAACAGTAACCACGCCCTCCCGAGATACATGTTGGCGTAAGAGGCGACCAAATTGGATGCTAGCAGATTCCAGTCTGCCTAGGCAAAGCTAAAAGCCCTAGCCGCCTATGGGCAGCAGCGTAGGCGGTGCGAGAGGATGTGCTCTGCTATCCCGAACCTACATGCCCAGCGTGGGGATTATCGGTATAACCCCTCAGGGGAGGCTTGTGTCCAGCAGTGGAGTGTAATGAGCTGATAATGATGATAAATTTAGCAGTAAATAAATTTCATGAAATTTCTTTACATCTCTTTTTAAAGTAATAAGGGGAATCTAACCGTGATTTCGAAAAACAAAAACGTTAAACCTTTTCATTAACTTTAGTAAATTTTGCAAGCGTCTTACACCGCGAAACGCATACAGATCATTTAAGTGTATGCGCATATACTTTAACGTTCGTGAACATACCTTTTATGTTCGTACTCTACCATAAATATATGAACACCCATACATAGCCCAAAGTAAAGTCTGCCAGCGAATCCGCTTGTCCTTTTGTATGGCGATCTCTGAGCTAAACGGATTCAATGCCAATTTTCACCATGCGTCTGTCTAGGAAATAGTTTTACGTGCAATTTTTAACAATTTGGAAAATTAGTCTTTGCGTGAGCTATAGGTATACAGATATGCAAAAAAAAATGTTGCAAAAATTTGGTTTAATTTTTCTGAGTAAATCTGTCCATGACTATGCACATTTGATACAGATTTAATTTCTAGTTTGCAATACATTATTTGGTCTTCGAGTTGAAAAACTAACTTTATTTAATATCCCCAGTGACCGGCATTGTTTTTTAATTGCTTAAGGACAAAATTCATGGCACAACTTTACATTAACCTATGAACGCTTGTTGCCGAAGCAACTTACTCGTGTATAAAACTGTTAGTATTTTTGTTACGAATACTGAAGATTTTGTTACACTCTCGCGTTAGCTTTAAAAATATCTTAAAAATCATATCTTAGCTGCCAGTATCAAAGTAGTCTAAACTATAACGAAAGCAAAAACTTGTTCGTCGCCGCAACGGCAGTAAGCTGCTCGATTCTATATACTTTTACACTTTTACTACTTTACTTTTTTGTGAAGAAATAAGACAAGGGACGATTTTATTTAAAGGTATGTGTTTTGAGATTTTTTTTTCTTTATATACATAAATTCATATTTATGTACTTCATCATTATCATACTATTGCAGTCCATTGTTTGACATAGGCCTTTCTGATGGGTTATACTCGTAATGCCCACGCTGGGCATGCCGGAGGGATATGTACTTGATGAAGTACAAATGAATATTTTATCTTAGTGAAATTTTATATTAGTAGTTTGAAATGAAAAAGATTTTCGAGACTTTTAATTTTTGAAATGTTAATTAAATTACACTATGTCGATTAAATTTTATTTGTAATATAGATGGTGACTATGATTACTGTAGGGTTTGGAGATTTAAATTTCATTTGAATTCGATGAGGAATACCTTTATGTGATAGTGTATTATGGTGCTGAGTGGTGGTGGTGATTAACGCCTGGTTTCTATATTAACGAAACTTCGCGGACAGAGTATATGACATAATTGATGACAAGTGGGAGTACCACACTCCTCTGCATGTCCCTCCGGGGAAATACAGTCCTGATGCACTCGTAAGATTGTGTTAAAAGTAGTGGAACATAAAAATTGTTTTTAAAACATTCACCAATCAAATGGCAATGTCACTTACACTGGTGACAGGAAAATTCGTTCCAACTCTCGATTTTCATTTAACTAACTCCTCGTCGCCGCGCCGGTGGGCGCCCGGGAAAGGGAAAATGTTTTTGATTCCACGTTGCTATCGAAACGAAAAATTCAACACTAGTTTTAATGCAACAACGATCCGTTTGAATATAGAAACCTGGCTAGTGTGTGTGTGCGTGTGTGTGTGTGCGTGTGTGTGCGTGTGTGTGCGTGTGTGTGTGCGTGTGTGTGTGTGTGCGTGCGTGTGCGTGTGTGTGTGCGTGTGTGTGTGTGACGTAGAGACCAACGGACATCCGATCCGCTCGCAGACGCGACCGCAAGCGATGGCAGGCGACGACACTGAAATGTGAATGTGCAATAGTGGCGGTGTTGAAGGGAGGTGACGGCGTGATCGGTACCTGCACATGTGTTGCATGCTCTGAACTCGCTTGAACCGAGAGACCGGATAGAGCAGCTGCACGCGTACGGGCCCCAGCATTGGGCGCAGGTTCAGGAAGAAGAGGTAGCGGCCGCTGCGCGACGTCTCCACTGCGTTCTCGATGAATTCCACTATAGTTTGCGCTTTGAACATCGTGCACCCGCCGAAGCAGAAGTTGCCTGTTAGGACAAAACGGAAATACATAAAGTTCTACAGTACAGAAGCACAAAATTATGAGAAAACCTTTTGTTGAATGAAAATCCAGCGTGCCCTCTTACCCTGGTCATGTTCGATCCTGACGTGACGGAGACCATTCAACTTGAAAGTGAGCGTAAAGATGTAGTGGTCGTCGCTGCTGTCGCGCACGATGAAGGAGCCGTCCGGCTCGTTGGAGAGGACCTTCTCAGCCGCCTCCACGGATATCGGCCCCCAGTACCAGCCATACTATGGAAAATATTTTATTGTTAGGAAAGATTCTATAAACAATGACTCATTGAGAAACTTAGGACAATTATTTTCTTTATTAAATACACTCAAATGTAAGATTAACTATTAAAAAAATTGAATTAGATATTTCGATAGAACTTTTTTACCCAAAATTATTTTATTTACGAACGTAACATCACGGACGTAATCCCCGAAGAGGTAGGTCGAGGAGTGTAGTACTCTCTCACGTTTCACCAGATACGTTTACGTATCACTATGGAATAGGTGGTGAGCCTGTCGCCATACACCGGGCACATTTACAGACTCGGAGCCACAACTAGATAATCTAAATTAGAAAAATCCAGTAGTGCCGGAACTGGAACGTAAATCCAGGAGTTCCCGATCGTTAGTCGCGCTTGTTACCAACACGACCAGTGGGGCAGTTCATTATTTTGTTTATTTAATTAATCTTTATTGTTTACCTATAGTTAGGATACAAAGGGCGCATTTAACGGCTAATATCATTATGTAGGTTTATAGTTAATTAACAAAGTTATTTCATCGTATTCGAAACCGAACCATTTGTGCAAAAATGTTTACTTAATAATAATCAATGGACAAATAACAATATTGCAATACTATTGACGAGATGTTAATTAATTTAAAAAAAACTCTCGGTCAAAAGTTCGGAACGGCAGCGCGATGTTTTATTCGCTTTTGTATCTACTCGTATAACCAATCAGATTTTTTATTAGAAGGTTATCAGAAAACAATCGTATTAATTTCACCGACAAAGACACTCTTAAAGAAGTATAAATGTATTACTTAAGTATTTTGAAATGGCTGAAGTAACATGATATCATTGCACCAGTTTAAATGCGAGAAAAAATTATCTTGAGATAATGCAAATGAAATACGTCACAAATAATGAGCTAGGTGATTGGTTTCGAAAACGGTCACACATAAACATAGATGGATACTCACATCTTTAACTTTTTGGATGGAAGTGGCAAAATCGGTGACGGTATCTTCCTCGATGGCAGAACGGCGCGAATGGCTGGTGCGCGGAGTGGACGGCAGTGGCGGCAGCGCTCGCCTGACCGCTGCCGGCGGGGAGTCCCGCCCGGTCCGCTCCATGTTGGATCCCTCGTTGGACCTGCGCCGTCTGAACAGATTGCAGAAACTCTGCTTCAAATTCATCGATAGCATCCGCATCGTCGACATCCTGCCTCTCTGGCCGGCCGGCTGCTTCGCGGGCCTCTCGCTGTCGTCCTCCTCCTCCGTCGGGGTGCTCTCCTTCGACGAGTTATCCTTCTGTCTGTTGTTCTTGCCATTCACGCCCACCGAGTTCTTATTGGGCCTCTTATGATTGTTATTGTTATTCGCCTCCGGAGGCCCAGATATTTCAATGCTCTCTTTTAAGAACAACGCAGTGCCGACAGGTGGGGCACAACTTTTGCTGTTGTGTTTGCCAATCTCCCTGGAGTGCTTCATATGGACGCTTGCATTAGTCACGACAGTGCTGTTTCTTTTATTAACCGTATTCCGACATTCGGAATCACTTGAACTAGAATACAGGGTGTTCAAATACTTTCTCATTTCGCGAAGTGTGACATGCAGGGAATCTGTTTCAGAATCGGTCATGTTCCTCCTGGAGGAGGAACTGGGCATGCTATGCCTTTTCGTTTTGGTTTCCTTGTGTTTACTGTCCTTGGACCTGTGTGATCTCTCCGGTGGAGCGTGGGTAGTGCTCATGTTGTGCGAGTTGCTTTTAACTCGACGTTTGGTCCTCTGAGGTTTTTTCACTTTCACCCTGCTGTTATGGCAAGTTCGGACCGTATCAATGGGGACTGCGTAAATGTCGCTGTCGAAGGGGACATTGTACATATCAGTAATATCGGGCGTGTTCGCTGATAGATAATCATGGGAGATGGCTTGTGTTATGAAGTTTGAATCGTCCGCTTGATATTGAGAAACAAGCGAGTTATGGCTACTGGAGAGACGTGAGGATAGCGAGCTTCTAGAAGAAGGTCTATTAACTCGACAAGGACTGAGGTGGAAGAGTCTGGGACTGGCGTATCTCGCATTGAGACATTGCCTTCGTTCGTAGAGTGATTCTGGTTTCAACTGCCTCGGATACAATGGTGAGAGTTGCCGTAGGCTCCTTGGGACTTCGAAGCTTGACTTGTGGCTGGGTATGAGTAATTGATTACCACGAATAGGTGTGGGTACAACTATGGTCGGATTCGAAAGCACCGGATTAT
>DWDW01002509.1:0-10156 GCA_018245635.1 Mimoniades versicolor eupheme
CAAGGTGCTGTACAATTATTATAAAATAAAATGTATCAAAAGGTACATTAGCTCTCCGAATGCAGTGTCTAAGAGTTGCTTTTGTTCAGCATTGGCGAATTCTATCGTCTAGTACGTGTTATGTCTTGACTGGTATCACAAATGTCAAATATATTAGTGTGGTTCAACATTGTAGAAGAGTAGACAATTAACTTCTTGTTGTCTTGTTTTTCAAAATGTTGTGGGTACATGGGAATTTAAGAGTTACAAGTAATTGTCTTTTATTTGTTTTAGTAGCAATAGGTTGTTAAGAATAGGGAGGTTCAGGCTGTTAATATGGTTGTAAGTGGAACTAATAATAGTCTCTATTCGATTTAAAGCAAGTCATATGTTAACAGAAAACCTTAACAAAACATAACGCCTGTTACCTCCTAAGAAGTAGTCAGAAGAGTATTTTAAATAGCTCCATATATACATAGGTATATACTCAAATATACATGTGCTCCATATATACATGGTGACCACACGGTCACAACGTTTGAAGTTTTACAAGTTCCAAGCCTCCGATGAGGTTTAACGATTATTTTAATGTCTGTTTTACAATTAACACCTGACTAAGCACTACCGCTTAAGAAAAAAACCTTCACACAAAATTCATTGATAAACATAATTTAATAAATGCATAAGCTCCTTCTTTGGAACACACGTGTGTAATAAACTAAAATTATAAATGAAAAATTACATCATTGTATTGCTGTTGTATCTACTGTTACATTAGTAATGTGTTCATCGATATTTGATTTCTTTATTCTCTTCGCTAATAACTGTTATGCGTACTCAACACAATGACAGAATACTCTTGTGCTGTCAATCAAAACAAATTTATTGAATAATCTGAACAAATTGGTTTATTGTCAGTAGTTATAACATTCACAGATTCAGTGTCAACAACAATTAATGTTACTATACGATAACAACTATGTCACGGCGTAATATTGTACTTAAAGTGTCTATAGATTTAAGAAATAAATATTATATATAGTTAAAGATATAGATATAAAACAAGTAACATAAACGTAACTTCACGCGTGTAATTCCCGAAGAGGTAGGCAGAGGAATGCAGAACACTCCTACGTTTCACTCCTACGTTACTTTTAACGTCCACGATGGAATAGGTGGTGAGCCTATTACCATATACCGGGCACATATCCAGACTCCGAGTCAGTACTAGAAAATCTAAATTAGAAAATTTAGTAGTGCCCGACCCGGTAATCAAACTTCCCATTCGGCAGTCGTACTTGCAACCAACACGACCAACGAGGCTAAATCCTCTAAAGCTCTGACGAAAACTTGGTAACTTATGAAATATGAAGATTACTATATAACCCTTATTCATTAATAAACGGGCTTGGTCATTTATCAGTTAGTCAGAAATCCGATTAGTCAACGTCCTACAGGCGATCGTAATCCGAATATAATTATACCAAGAAACGTTGTTTAAGAATTGATGCGCTCCAAAATCAGATTATTATTCCGCGGTTTATGGCACCGGACGACCCTGGAATTAAACAAATCAGTGAATTGAAGCGTTTTCATGTCCAAGATTTTTTCAATTGGAATTTTGAAATATATACTCTAAGTATATTAACAATTTTATTATATCAGTCTAAAATATGTACATTAGCAGAATTAAGAAACGAATTAAATAAAAATAAGTTTGATATGATGATTTTTAAATAAAAAAATTATTGCAATTATAGAGGACGACGAGGGATCAGAGGTATGAAATACAAAAATTAGCCAGATCAATTAATTTCCGGTTTATTGGACGATTCGGCAACGTAACATTTTAAGAGACTAACACAAGAGACGAACATGACTGGAATTCGGAATTCTTACAAAGAATAAAAATATAACAATACAATACATAATGGACATGTGCCCGGTGTATAGCAATATGCGCATCACCTATTTCACAGTCGAACGTAATCATAACTGGTAAAACGTGGGAGTATTTTTACATTCCTCTTCCTACCCCTTAGGGGATTACAGGCGCGCTGTTTGTTACATTTTTATGAAAATACAAGATGTTTGGTTTGCCACAGCAACACAACCTAAACTGTAATCTAAACTTGTAACTATTTTACAAATCTTTAATTTTCCGCAGTTACGAGTGCCTCGTAGATCGTGGCGAAGTATTGGGTTTTCTAACCTGAAGTTGCCAGTAGTAGAATGGATTCAGGATTGGTGCCCGGTATATGAAAATTAGCTCATTCCCTATTCAACGGTGACACATGGAAGTACGACATTTCCATTCCTGCACCTTCGGGGCAATACAGGTGTGATGTTATTATACATTTTACATATAGTATAAGTCGTGTCGTCGTCTGTAAGTTATCGTACGACATTTCGTTGTCCACAACAAGTAGAGAGCATGTTTAATAAGCGGTCGTTTCAAATATAAATCTTGACACTTGTCTACTTTATGTGTATGTTAATAATAATAACCATATATAGCTTATTTGTTGTACATTGGCAATGGATATTGTAGAGCAGAATCTTTTCCAATTAGTGATATTTCTGACTAATTTATTTGCGATTCAAATGTAACTGAATGATCATCAAAGATCTAATTATAGATACTTACAATAAACGTTATATTAACAGAAATGTATTATTATTATGTAGTAATTCGAACATATTATGTAGTAATTCTAACATTAAATAATTATTTGTATTATACACAGACCTCTCGATTCAGTGGCCGAGTCGTCTAGTGAAACTACTGCCAAAACAGGGATAGTTGGTTCGATTACTAGCTTCATAATATTTCTGTTATTATTCCGAGTATTTACCAATTGCAACTAACTTTGTATACGTTTGTATACGTTTATAAATTGTTAACTGGTTATCATAGCAGAGAAACTGACTAATTAGAGATCGGATTGCCCAGTCTGAGTTGTTCTATAATGTTATTGAATAATTTAAGAAATAGTATCTCAGATAAAATAGATGCAAACATTTATTATTTTATTATTATTTTTTGCATCGTTTCTTTACATCCTTGCTTATTATTCTGTTACTCTTTGCAAGAACGTTTTCAATAAAAAAAGATGTACTCTAGGACGTTGATATGAATTATAAATAAAATGTTAAATAAATGCCATTAGTCATTATCGTTATAAAACAAGTAAATATCCCGGTTTTAAGCTACCGGTAATTACAGCAAAGGCCGGTAAGTGACGACCATAGGCATCGACATTCGAACAATCGACATTCGATTCGAATTGCAATAACCGTAACAAATGTACATAAACACCTTCAAATGCTAAATGTAAAGGATGTATCCTCAATTAGGAATATCGAACTTGATTCAATCAATCATATCAGATCTAACGAATATAACTGATCGATGGGTGCTATTACATAACTATGAGATAATTAGCTTATAATCAGCACGATAAATCAAATCGATCGATCAAATATGCGTCAAGCACGCATTTATATATATTCCCATTAAATCAACAATTTCACAACTAAACACCCGTCAGCTAATTTTATAACTAAATATTCTACATATAGTGATATGTGAGTATGGCATATTTTACTATGTCAAGCAGTGTGTGGAGGTTAACGTTAAAGTGACCGAATTAATAGGATAGTCTTCGGAATTCGAAGGTCGCTTATGACATATGAGTGCTTAATGAACAGAATATATTAGTGTTATTTCAATAATGTATTGATTTCTAAGAAAATAGTTGTCCCGGTATGGAATCCCTTCATTTCTTAAGGTACTTGTCTCTCACTCGATTAATGTGCTATTTATTACTGAATTTTTACGGTAATAAGTTTATGTGATTGATATACGGATTCTAGAATTTTCGCCAATACAAGCAAGTCTTAATACGAAAATATACGATAATATTGTACGCAATGCCTGTCATATTTGGATACGCAATAGAATACGATATGTGTGCAATACATATATCGTATCTTGATGTGCTTACTGTACTCAATTATGATCACCTTACCAGCTGAAAAATATTTGCAGTAGGTAGGTACCTACATATTTCTCTTACTGTCGTCTGAAGCACATATCTTCCTTAATTCAAAGTTACTATTCATTTTCGGAGGTTCAAAAATCATTCAAAACTCTTTTTTAAGTTCTCGTTTGCAGTTAAAACCTTAAGATACTATTGAAAGGAGAACACACTAATAATAACGGTGGTTATAAGAGAAGAAACAAAGTCGTCGTAATCGCAGAACAATGAGGGATCTGATATTTTCTAATTTTTCAGGAAAAAACTTTGAAGTTTGTTTTATAATAGATATAGTTAAGTATTTCAAGTAAAAATACACAAAAAAAAAAGTTTTTTTCTGAAAAAAACAATTCCGTCGTTGTTCTATGACTGCGACGAAATATGTGTATGATGCAAAACGTATCATATCTAGAATAAAGAAATTAAATATGTACATAAATATATACATTTATGTATTCTAGAAAATTATATACAAATGTATATAATTATGGAAATGCGAAATTATATATTACATTTAAGATATGTGGAATAAAATAATTACCTATATGTTTATACCAAATGGATAAATATTGCGACAATTATAAAGACCATAAAAAATTGCCTAACGTTAGATAACCGCTAATTAGCCAAATTATAACCAACGAGATGATACTTTGAAATTAAATTGGCAAAAAACAGAATATACGAATATACGAATTTTATTTGTACCTACATACTAGCCGACCGTATTCACTGTTGAAATGGATATTTTAAATTACCGTCATTCGACTGAATACTATTCATGTTAGAGTACGTGCGATACGAGGTGCATACCTATATGACGCGATAATTTCATCAGCTCAAACATCAAAACTTAGCATCATCATTATCTCAGCCATGCTGACCCCTTCGACTCTTGTTTCGGTGATGATTACGGCTATAAACTACATGGACACGATAATACTCTGTGAAAATTGATGAGACTTCAGATTTTAACGTTTGCCAAATATTTGCCACAACTCGTTAACGAGATACACGATGTACAGTGAACAGTTAAAATAAGGAATACCGCATATTGCGTACACACAATATTATGTACAATGGAAGTATGGGCTGTTTTTTAAAGAAATGGCATTACCACAAATCACCAATGGCGATTAAGTCATATATATACATAATATATTCATATCATACGTTCAATGTCGGATAGCTGTGTTGAAAAGATCTCATCTTTTCTTATCTGGAATTCACATCGAAATATTACAAAATAAAATATGGAAGGTATCTAATAACGCACGTAGTTAGGTAACAATGTTTCGGCAATAATCATAAAGTTCATTAAATTGTTGTACTGTGGCATCCTTTCACTAGAGGTCGGCGCAAACTCACGAGACAATCATTGAAACACTAGCGGCAGAAACATATCGGACGATGGATAAGCCACTAATATGTATATCCTAGTAGGTACACAGCATTTCCGAAATGTTATCAACAAAATAACTTATGACTGTATGACGCACTTTAATGACCTGAATTAAAATATAAATACCTAAATGGTGATATAGAGTTTCTCCCACATCAGCCAAAAAAATTTCAAATAATGTTGATGCGTACATATGTATATTATTCAAATACTTTTGATTTGAAATGTGTATACTGCTAAACAACAGGGTAAAAAAATGATCTTTGGAAATCTTATACAGGTATTCTAATCGAATTTAATCTATGCATGTATTCTTATATACTTTTACATAGCAGTAGTAGCTACGTCCGTGACTGCTGATCGAGCGGTCCTGGGTGCGATTCACAGGTTGCCTATTTGAATTTTTCTAACTTAGATTTTCTACTTGAAATTCGTGGCAATAGCCCGGAGTCTGAATAGGTGCCCGGTGGAAGGCAATAGTTCCACCACCTATTCCATAATTTGACATAAACGTAACTGGTGTTATGCGGCTGTGTACCTACTACATTCCTCAGGATTACAGGCGTGATGTTACCTTTTTACACATATTTGACTGCCTCGTTCGTCGTGTATTGTCTCGTTGATCGTGTTGGTTGCAAGCGTGACAACCAAATGAAAAATCCTGAGTTCAAATCCCGGGTCGGGCACTATGAGGTTTTTCTAATTTCGATTTTCTAGTAGTGGTTCGAAGACTGGATATTATGTCCGGTGTATGGCAATAGGCTCACCGCCAGTACCATAGTAGGACGTAAAAGTGACTGGTGAAACGTAGGAATGTACTACGCTCCTCTGCCTACCCCTTTAGGGATTACAGGCGTGATGTTACTTTTATTTTGTTACATATATTTGTGAATTGAATATGTCACAATGGATCAACACTTCCAAAATGTAATAAGTCAATTGTGTGCATTCAAACTATATTGCACGTTACACCCGAGCCTAATACACATATCTGTGACCACAAGTTAAGCGTAATAATTATGTACATAGGTCATCATGGCTAAGACATTGCGTGTACACTTATAATGTTACAAAAAAACTAGCTGAAATTATAGCGTTTATCCTAGATCTGATTTGACATAATGAAGACTTAAGAATGATCTTATAAAAGCTAAAAATTATGTTAATCAATATTTTTAAATAACTATGGGATTGATTGTTTAGTTAATAGTGTATGGGAAATCGCGCCTGTAATTTCCGACGCGGTATGCAGCGGAGTGTAGTACACTACCACGTCTCACCAGTTACGTTTACGTCTCGCTATGGAAACGGTGGTGAGTCTAGTAATAGTGTATATTACTTTTAAGTAATTGTACAATTCTTACTTATATTTACCAAATAGGTCAATTTCTGATTGATGGAGGAATTCCGAAGTTTCCGAAACCTGCGTGCGTGTCTGTAAGAATTGAGATATTTAGCACGCCATGCTCCGTGTGTAAATTAAACACATATTGTCACGGCTGTTTCCCGTTAGTATAGGCAGATACTAAGGATGTAATCCTATTAAGGATTGGGCTGGTGACGCGTATTACTGGGTTGATGACCGTATTACCGAGGTGTTGGTGAGTTACAGAGATGAGTTGTTACAGTACAACAGAATGTGAATCATCATAAATAATAATGCAGCTACATCATAATTTAACACAGATAATAATACAAATATTGCCAAAGATCGATTACAAAGTTTTGCGAGAAACATGTCAAAAAAGTTGTCATCCAATTTATTTAGTCTAACCATTGATGTCAAAAATTCAGAATTACAAATGATTAAATCAATGAAAAGGAATTATAATGAAGGAAATGTAGCAGACTTATACCGCGTATACTTATCAATCTGTCAATACAGACATGACCCCAGGTCGAGACGACGCTGACATTAACTTGCAGCAGTAGGTCAGCTCGCTTTGTTTAATAAGGAGAAAATAAATATTTAATATTCATTAATTATTGGTTTGGTAACACCATATGCAATATGTATATGCGTCGTGTTTGCAGTTGCTTTTGTTTCCAAAACCATTTTGATAGGAAGAGCACCATTTACGCCCATGTAATGAGCGAAGACATACATATTTACGTATATTTATTGCAATATGTATATATTTACGTATATTTATTGCAATATGTATATATTTACGTATATTTATTGAAAGGATCTGAAAAGATGTGCCGCGGCGCGGGCCTACACCGTGAATATCAATGTGTATTGTCATGGGACTTAAAACGAATTAATCCACTAACATTTCTCACTTATCTGCTTAGGGCCTCAACCATATCTTTGTTGCATTACGTAAGTGTTTTACCAACTCTTTCTAGACAATCTAACTTAATTATAACCACGCTAACCACTTTAACGAGCCAATGGCAATTCGCAATTGTTGAAGCAAACGATGTCGTATTATCCGCTTCGTCTGTTATTCCTCAGAAGTTACTACGGGTCAATGTGTGATATACGTTAAAATATTTTATACATAAACTAGTCTGACCCCTTGGTTTAAAGGTTAGCGACGCTGATTGCTGAGTCCGGAGGCTGTGGGCTCGAATCTCACTGAGGGCAAAAATATCTGTGTGATCAATACAAAGCTATGTTTTATTTTTGACTGCGGTTTATCTACATAATTATGTATTCAGAAATTGATGTATCTATGATGTCATACAATTTTATAACTCATATTTTGTAGCATAAATTTTTAGTAGTCGGACCAGAGTTCGGATTTCTGTCCGGTGTATGGCAATAAGCTATTCTTATTACGTATTCCGTAGAGGAATTTAATTGTATATGGTAATACGTGGGAACGTACCTACTACAGTCCTCTGCGTAGCTCTTCGAGGATTGCAGGTGTGATGTTACGATATGTATACTACAAATGTGTATTACAGTATTGTAATAAAGTATCTTCTATAGTTACATGTAATGTCACTTAATATAAAATTACTTCTTACCTATAGAAGAAACAGATATGTAAAGCAAGTGATTTTAAATGGACATTGCAACTCACAGATGTATCTACATTGAATGTTAAATAAACTTAGGCAAATACATCATTTGAGAGCGGTCTCGTGTTTTCTTAGTATACCTCATACTTTATACTGGGATATTGATTTTTGTAATCATACAATTATACCCCCATATCGGCTTATTTCTAGTTTCTACTTCCACCTAATTATTGTCGGCTTGAGAGCAATTGTGCAAACCTCTTATGTATTCCTCTCCGTCTCTTAAAATGTGTTTATTATGGGCTCCTCTCAATAAAATAAATGCTGGTGATAGACGGTCCATAGACGGTGGTAGAATAGATGGTGATGTGAAAATCTGATGAAAATATCTGGATACAGTGGAATTCAAAGAGTCCAGGATCAGGTACAATGACGTAGATAAGTTATGTCTATGTTTAAAAGTGGACTTCGAAAGGATGTTAGATGAATGATTGGATAATGCTTTTACTGTATATTATTGGTGGATAATAAATACCAAAATATAAAAAATTAATAGAGTATTGTTTCTTACAATGGTCTACAAACATACGCACACATTATGTTGAGAAATTTGAACATTGTCCCACAAAATTCGCATTATATAGAACACAATAAGAATATTGTAGTGTTTAGTAAGTAGGTACCCTTGTACCATATCCATATTAAAACTCAATTTCTGTTTAATATTGCGCATTTTTGTCAAACAAATAGATAATGTCTTTATTACCTTAGCATTGACATTAAACATGAAGGCTTTTTCACAGATTTCGCAAGATCACGACGTATAAATCATCATTCTTGTAAATAATATTTTTAATTATAGTAAAAATAGCACAAAACTCTGAAACAATTTTATGTGTATATGTACTTGTACATTACTTAGTGTTGACAACTCTATCATATTTATTATGAACTGTATGAACTCTGTTAGCAAAATCAAACCATTCAGCTGATATCTATAATATCTACATATACATAATATTAACAAGAGATAACAATTTTAATGGATATTTACAAGGCTAACTATAATTTTAATTTCAAACAAGAGCGCTAAATTTAATGCAATCGTTCTAACAACATTTATCACGTGTAGAGTTCCTGTTTTTGATTAATCGTTCTTAGATGTCCCATAGAGCGTTAGGTGACTTTTTTTAGTAAGAATGCTGTACGATAAATACTTAATAACATATCGCACAACTTATGTTACCTAAATGTACATAATATAAATAACATAGAGTAATTATGTACTGTAAATGTCCTAAATAATTTTATAGAAACATATTTTGTTAATTATCTAGCCTGTGCTATTAACAACAGGTTAGCAATATTGTAAAGGAACTGTGACGTGTTGACACGGGACATTACAGATTGTCATACTTATAGGCGATTGAAGAAATTGATCAAATATTGAAAACTATCAATCTCAACTATCTATCTCTACATCATGTTCAATATGTACAAAAATATAATAACTGTTCAAATTTTATAATTAATTTAAATTAAAACAAAGTTATACTTCAGTAAATTAAGCTTTCGAACTTGTAACATACACATATATAAATATATTGTAAGACAGAATCAAATATAAAATAATAATTAACGTAACGTAACATCACGCCTCTAAATCCCCGAAGAGGTAGGCAGAGGAATGTAGAACACTCCCACGTTTCACCAGTTACGTTTATGTCCCACCTAGGAATAGGTGGTGAGCCTATTGCCATAT
>DWDW01002510.1:0-10154 GCA_018245635.1 Mimoniades versicolor eupheme
CCTATGTCAGAGTAATTATGGTTCCGAGGGAAAAAATGCCCTAAGTCAGGTAGAGCCCTCTAGTAAGACTTTTCTTTCAAATAGGGAATATAATTAAATTTAACAAGGACATCTGTTAACAATACAATGCGTTGTATAAGGAGTGTACTTGTGGATTCTTTCAACCCACAATAGAGCTGAGTCATCCTAAAAATTCGGTGCTCAAACGTGCATCGAGCCGTTCGTTCGTGACGTCGCGTCGGGAATTTCATGAATTTTGCAGTTTTATAGAGTTGAGGTTTTAATAGGGTTTTGAATACTGCAGATTTGAAATATATATACATACATAAGTATTTTTATTGCTGTTACGAGTAAATTATTGGCACGGATAAATTTATGTTCTCCCTAGCAGCTACAAATTTGTACACTCAAAAATTTACTTGAACTACACAAATGTGTTTCATATTACAAATTCCAACATCGAATGTTTTTAAAGATTTCATATAGTTGACTGCCTCGTTGGTGGTGTTGGTTGCAAGTGCGACGGCCGAACGGGCGGTCCTGGGTTCAATTCTCGAGCCGGGCACCACAAAATTTTCTAATTTAGATATTGTAGTAGTGGTTCGGAGTCTGTATTCAAGATAAGTAAGCCATACTTACGAGTACAAGTCATACACATCAATGAAATTTTTCAAATACAACCTAATTATGAAATTAGATGATTTTGTAAATGTGAAGCTTACTGTTGTTCTTTTCACTCTGGTAATGAATCTAAACTAAAGAAAAACATAAAAAATCAGTATACAATCATGGCAACTAATTTCTTCGTATAAAAATCTTATTATGTAATATACTACTCACTATGTAGCGTTACTTATGTCGAAATCCACCTAAAATTGGATTTATACAGATCTAATGTGATTTATGTAGTCCCTATTGAGCCCGAGAAAAGCTTTTGTCATGTTATCAACGCACAATACAGTGCTCGCTACAAAGAAAATGTCCTTCAATGGTAATATCATTGACCGTAATAAAATGATATTACATATCAGCCCTACCTACGAAAGTTATCGATGCCACCTATTGTTAACGTATAGTAAAGTTACGTAACGAGAAGTTGTGCTCTGCTATCCCCAACCCGCATGCCCAGCGTGGGGAGTGTGGGCATAACCCGCCAGGGGAGGACTAAATAATTTCGTTCAACTGATTTAACTGTTTGCCTCGTTGGCCATGTTGGTTGCAAGGGCAACTGCCGATCGAAAGGTTTTGGATACTTTGGACACTGTCCTATATTTCTGACATAGATTTTGTAGTCGTGGCCTCGAAGTCTGGATGTGTGTCCTGTGTGATGGACTTACCACCTACTCCTTAGTTGGACGTAAAAACGTAACTGGTGGAACGTGGGCGTGTCATTCTCTCCTCTGCCTACCTCTTCGGGGATAACAGTCTTAATATTACGTTGTTCTATCTACATTTAAATTTCAACCTATTGAACAAATATTATACACGTCCAATTACTAAACGCAACCTCAATTATGATAAGTGAAATATGATTATGTTCATTTGAAATTTCCCACTTGTCAATCCTGACAACTGAATTTGGACAGGTTGATGATGATGATAATGACTTGTCAGGTGATGTTTTACGTCAAGGCTTCCTTTTCCGGTTCACGTTGTAAGCTTTGACAGCTCTATCTGTTCATCTGTATTCATCATAGCCTGCAGCTACTTAAAAAGCCGGCAAGTACAGAGAAAAAATATACCTAATATATTACATACTACGAATGCATCTAACATTTACAAGAGATAAAGAAATTGTATTAACAAAACAACCGGAACTCTACAAACCAGACTAATAGAGTCCTGTGTATACATACACAGAAGCGAACGTCCAAAACACGTCTGTACAGCGTAGACAAACAAAGCTTTTTATAACTTGCGTTTTATATCCGTCAGCGATACGTGTCGTATGGGCCGAGCAGGGCTGCCACTGCTCCCATGCCTGTAGTTATTATTATTATATTATAATGTTACGCGAGGACCCTTGCGAGGTAGGCAGATTGCACCGGTTGCCCAACATCTCTGTCCTTACAAACCTGAGATGCGTCGTGTACATTCGTTACTCTTCACACATGCATGACATTTTTGGATAAATTAAAAGATCTTAGGGCTGTCACTACTAAAATTCTTAAGATTACAGAAAGACGTGCTCTCAGTAAAAGGTCATTGAAGAACACATGCGTGACAAAGGAATGTAGCGTAAGTAAACAAACTTGGTAGCTATGTATTCCTCGCTGAAGAGATAGAGAGGGTAAGACTACAGCCTCTGTCGTATTGCTGGAGAGCAGATGTAATTTTGTGATAATTTTAATGCGAATTTTTCTCAAAGCAAATTTTACAAACTTTGGGTTGGTCGGAAATTTCCAAGCACGTGCAAAGTTGAGATAAAATTGGATGGACGAGTAATAATTGAAAACATTGAATGACAGGCGAAGCCATCTTTTATTGATGTTATAAAAACGCTCGTCAAAGACCTCAACAAATTCCTGACTCAAGACTTAATCAGGAAGCCGTACCTCCATCAACTGGCACTGCGTGTACTCAAGGCTCGCTTAGCAAGAAAACTGTCCGATATTGAGAAAAGAATGGATTGATGCTAAATAAATTTAACCCTGTTAACCCTATAGAGCCCGTATACAGGAAATAGACCTACACATCATAATTCGACTTCCTTCTCCAGACAATAACTTCCCGAGTAGAGATCAATGTATCATTGATAGACGAACGAATGACGGGAAGTTTTTAAATTGTTATCAAAATCTCATAACTTTTATTGTGCAAGTTACTTATAGAGTGCATTAAGGCAGCGTAAATTATTATTTTATACATACATACATACATATCTTCACGCCGCCCTTGCGGGGTAGGCAGAGAGCACAGAGTGCCAAATACATATCTCTATTCTTACACATCTATCGTGCTTGTATTATTTTATTATGTCGTGATACGCCTTGGTACCTTACAGAGTCGGTAGAAAGTATAGAATACCTAGTATCTTTATCGTTACGATTCCGACATGCTTCGTCTATATTCACCGCTGTACCTGAACCCTCATAAAATCATTTTAACGCACAATCATGCGTTCGTACACATATGAATGTACCGTCTTGGCACTAGTCGAGGCTAGCATTCTCTATGAGCGTGACATCATCTGATTGTGTCATCTAACTTGTTACTTGGCACAACTTAGGCATGGCTGGCCGTCTAGCTGCTTCGCCTAGTGTGGGCAAAAAATCGGACAAAAACTTTTTTGTTATCAACATTCGTTTTATAATTCCATCCGTGTTAGTTCGATTCTGACGCATTAATTTTGGGTTGTGACTTTGAGTATTTGGTACATTTAGTTTTTTCTTATTTTATTTAGCAATAGGCTTGCCTTTCATTACTATTTCACCTGATGGAATATGAAATGCAGCCTAGGATGTTGCACGCTTGCCTAGAAAGGGCCTGTTCACTCTTGTTTTGAATAATTCTATGATACACGAATCGGGAAAAATACACGGCGCACGGAGTTCCATTAGCCATCTGGTTAACATGGCACAGATTCTGACTAGGTTGGGATTCAGATTATATATAGACCACGCAAGGGAAGCCGCGGGCGAAATGATAGCACATCTATGAAATCTATATGACATAAGCGAATTTCAATGTCCGTGTGTTCGCAAATAAAAGTTGACGATATGCTAAGGAGTTTTCAACCTTACTGTCCTCTAATAAGATCTATTGTCGTGTCAAACTCTTATATTTTCTAAAAGCGCTAATATGACACGATAAAGTACAAAACGCGGGTGACTTTTCAAATATATTATATACTCGTGTTAAAGAACTTTGAACCTTATTGCCACGGCATAGATTTAAATTCCATACTCAGTATGTATGTATAGTTTGAGGAGTCATCCGACGACAAGTACATACTTTGCGCCCGTAAACCAGTACCTGTCTAGGCAGCTCAATATTTATTGATAATGGATTTTATTAATAATGGATCGCAATCAAAGAAAGTCCGAAATTTACGAACAACATTATTTAAGAAATACTAGCTAATAAATCACGTGACAAGCCAATCTTAGCCCAATGTAGTATGTGGTTCTCTCCTGAGAGGATTGGCGCATAATTCCCATGTTGGGCATGTAGGTTGGGAATCGCAGAGCACAATTTCTTGCATTTTCCACATTAAAATATTTTTTGAATACAAAAAATTATATATCAATAGCTATAAACTCAACGACTCTCTCTACGTAAATGCTGGTGCAATTCAGTGAAATAAACGTGAATAGATGACCGGTGGAGTCCTGGAGCTAATTAACATTAAAATCCAATTAAAGCCGACATTGGCGGGTAAACATTGTGGATTGCACTCGCTGATAAGCGGGTTGCGTTCGTAGAGCACTCGTCCGACTGCTAGCGACGCACGATATGCGATATATTCAATATCATCACTACTCAAAGTCATGTATTGTAGAATTCAACTCCTCACTCCTATTTACTCGCCAGGTGTTTCGACGTGTGGAAGTATAGATCAATGTTTATCCTTTCTGATCGTCCCGCGACTTTGTCCAACTATCAAATACGGGTCTCCATTCAAAATGATTGAGTTCGAGCCCTCTGTTAATGATACTTGCCAACTATGAGTAAACACTAACATACGAATATGTAATGGAGTACTCTTAAAACGTGCATTTCCTCGCGATGTTTTCTCTCGGGTTTATATTAAATTTCTTTGAACATAACTTCTTACAGTTAATCCGTGCCAAGATTTAAACTTAGACCGACAGACTGACTTACACTTTTTAGACTTTACACTCAGCGCTATACTAGAATCCTATATCTCGTATGTAGGTACGATAATAGATTCGATAGAATAGACATTTAAAAATAAGTCATCGGAACATAATTCAAGCGGGGAATTCCATTCAGAACGCCCTTAACGATAAACTACCACGATACACAAAAATTCACTGGTATCCGCTGTCAGTGCGACCAGTATATTGCATGCGGTGGCAGCAAATGCTAGGGATAATTAAAATGGCTTGCAATTTGAATAGTGGAACATTTCTTGGGAAACACGCGAATTTGCTAGACTGCGGATTTCGATAAATTATTTCAACTGCCAAAGGTAGATATTCTTAATCTCCACGTGCCCATTAGGAAAGTAAGCATTACTATATGCATATACATGTTTTAAAAATTTTATAATGGATATTTCATTCCGTCTCCTGCCATTGGCGAGGGACTTAAGCTCCGTGCATTTATATAGCTGATGGGTATATCTAAACTTGTCCGCGTGGAATCGTTACAGCTATCGGCTAGAACGAGGGTTGACTTATATCACGTACTTCTATGGGCGTAGTATAATGTTGTATTTACTAAACCAGTAAAACTGCATATACAATTGTAAATAATATATTAAATTTTAAAATTAACAGTAAATCGAACTTTTAGTCCTTGAAAAGTAGCCATTCATAACAACTGACCCATAGCGTACATGAATTGCTGGAACCAATGGCTATAGTCGTTAACAGTAAAGCCGGCGGATGGACTCGTAGACTGGAATTTAATATAATACAAATATGTATGTTATGAATACAAGTGACTTAACTAATTTCAAATTCACATATCATATATTCAAAATTGGTTCATCACAACACTTCGTGCACGTCAAAATTAAACTACTACCGCTTCGGAAAATGCCTCGCTATGGAGAAGAAGCGGCGAAAGAAACTCCATAGGTGTGCTTCTAAATCTATTTTAATATATTATTTTACGTGACTTAACTATTTTTATGTTACGGATGCAAACGAGCTTATAGGTATAGCGTCTGAAAGTTCCTTACTACATGAATTTTCGGATTACTTACTTAATTTACTTTACTTATTCAGGACGCTTGTGACATTTATCGTAACGGCTGAAATAATTTATTGTGATATTGGTACCTTGCCGAGTGAAAAACTAGAGTTCTACATTCCAACTAAAGTCCAAGGTGATGGACGAATAACAGTTCTACCTGGAAACTGTTAGGACTTCTGTCTTACCCCATATTAACACGGACGACGAGTGCTGACGGATGTGGGGAGTCCCCGATCCAAGTTTGACTTCAGCGGAGATGAATTCACATGATAATGTACGTTCGCGTAAAGCTATAAAATGCATTTCATCTGTCTGTGGGTCTTTTTCTATTTTAATATCCCACCCACCGCCGCATTAACGTTACTTGATGTTGTACTCAGCGAAATTATTTCGCATTTTTCAATGGAAATAACATGGAAATGTTCATAGCTACAATCTTAATATACTTTTTTCCACACTTTTGTATCATTTCGTGCTGGAATTTTTTAAAAGTAATTTTGAGTTGTGGCTGAGTGTATTTAATTTTTTTTAACTCCAACCGCGCTTTTTATTCAAATCGCTGCTTGGAGACAGTGTCACATTTAATATAAAATAACAGTTGTTATTATAGAAATTACGTATACGTTATTGTATATATATATATATGTAATGCTAGCGTTTCCGGTATAGCTTCATTCAATGTATGTAACAGCTCGTCTGCGATGCTCCAGTGATAAAAAACTGTCATTCGCCCTACAACCCTTCCGTACAGTGCAATATAATCAACAACAACAACAAGAAAGTTATTTATTTATATATAACTTTAAAAACGTAACTTCACGCCTTGAATCCCCGAAGAGGTAGGCAGAGGAATGCAGAACACTCCCACGTTTCACCGGTTACGTATACGTCCCACTATGGAATAGGTGGTGAGCCTATTGCCATGCATCGGGCACATCTCCAGGCTCCGAAAAACTACTAGAAAATCTAAATTAGAAAATGTTGTAGTGTTCGACCCGGGAATCGAACCCGGGACCTTGCACTTGCAACAAACACGACCAACGAGGCAGGCATATATTACTTTATTTAGAGTAAAAGGTAGGTGTATGAGGAGACACGATTCTGACGAGTGTAGAAGAGGTACGTTACTAAGGTAGGTCCGTAAGGGCATAGTTATTGGGCGCTCGGTATTGGCGCCCTCTGCCTACTCCATAAGGAACCTAGCGCAAGCATATAGTAATAATGTAAATGAATAAGCATGTACGTATATAGTCGCATTACGGTATTATCCCTCCGTCTTCCCGTCTCGCCGCCTGGAGCTGGAGCCTAATTAATCGTGACGATGGCGACGGTCTCTTGTTGTCAGCGACCACTTGCGCTCATTATGCGGTAAGGGCCACTGGACCGCCCTTAATGAATACTTACGAGTTATTACTGGACCTTATAAAAGTTCATAGATAAAGACATCAAGAGAACTACTATACTCAACAGAGTCTAAATGATATATTTATTTTCTTTGCAAACCGTATTTAAGTTTGTATTGTATTGTAACACCTACAACTCAATATATATAAAATACGTCCAGAGGGAAGATAAAAGCTAATGTTACAATAAATCCTCTTAATCCAGTCATTAGAACTTTGAAATAAATACGCTTATGTACGAAGTATTCCCAGTGCGTTGTGATGTGGGGTGCTTCAACCAACGCGCTAACGGACTTGGAGGCGACTCCGATGTACGGATATCCATTTGCGACAGTGACCACTTATTTGTTAGTCTATGCAATGAAAAAACATCGTGGTACTTAAAATATCAATATCTCTCCATTTATACATATGTAAGGTGACATCACGCCTGTAATCCCTGAAGAGGTAGGCAAAGCAAAGCAGTGTAGTGTGGAACAGGTGGTGCGCCTATTGCCATACACCGGGCACAAATCCGGACGCCTCTAACCATTACTAGACAATCTAAATTAGAAAAATCTAATAGTGCCCGAACCGGCATTTGAACCCAGGATCTTGCGACCAACCCGACCAAAGAAGCCGTCAATACAGATTTCATCTCAAATATTGCATCTTCCCGCTCGAAATATCAGATAGAGAAGTCTACATCCCACTACGATCTCGCTGCTGCCTGTTTGTTCATATAAAAACAATATCATCTCCCCCAGAAACAAAGTAGGTTTGTGAGTTCTCCTTCTGAAAGCCTACGCTCATTTCCCCACGGCACAAGGAATGCAGCGAGAGAATCAGAACGCAGCTAATTCCGCGCGCAGCGCCTCATTGTTCCGTGTAATCAGCTAAGAGCCTTCCTAATGTCGCCCACTGTGGAGATGCAGCGTGCATCGCGAACGCAGTGTTTTAAGCAACATACCGTACAGGCTGTGTTAGAAATGTACATATGTACATTCTACGTGTATGACGATATGAGTGTAGGCGAAGAACGTCAGATCTATAAGGTAAGATGTATCTCATATTCCGTGCTGTGTGCCCACTCCATAAAGCACCTGGTGACAAAATAACAATAATAATAATAATTGAATGTAATATAAGGATTTAAGGATTAAGGATTTAAAGGAGTATTGCCCTAGAATTAGACTTTTGCGCCCAGCATGGGCTATAGGCGAAAAATCCCTTATTTATCCCTTTAAGAGAGGATTATGCCCGCCAGAGGACTAAGATGTGAACTAATCGTGACGTCAACTAAGATTGATGTGAATATTAACATGGATATCATTTTATGGCTATTTTAAGGAGTATAATAAAAGTATACGTAATTTCGACACGATAAAAAAGCACGACAGATAAAATATAACGGCACACAACAGGAAACGTCAGTTGTCGGATATCAAGTGTTTCCCGCCATGTGGTTGATGGCGGGAACACTCGATATCCGATGTGTTCCATATTTGAAACGGATAATTGAATTCGATTAGCAATAAATAACAGAGTTTATGTCATGCGATACGCATCGACTTTAGTACTGAATCTATATATTATCTATTATCTATATGTATTTATCTTAATATTTTAAACGAGCAATTCACTTAAAGTTACTTATTTTTTTATTAAATAGCATATGCTATCATACGTGTTTTATCCAGCCTTCAAACTGTATGTATATTCAAATAAAATTTCATCACAAACAGCTCAGAAATTTTGCGGTAAAAGCTACAGCTTGCGGTAACAGACAGGGTTACATTCGCACTTATAATTAATATATTTATAAGTATAAATAATAACTATAAATAATAAGTATAACTAATATATTTATAGGTACAAATAATAAGTATGGATACATACATATTTTCTCGGCCTATCCCACACGGACTAGGCAGAGATCAGCGAGTGCCAAATATCTCTCTTGCGATTTTTGCAATTTTCCTGGGTTTTTTACAATTTGCATGGGTTTTTACAATTTTCTTAGATTCAATACGGCTTATGATCTAAGTACACTTGAAATAAGTATTCAACGGTTAAAAATACATGAAAATTATGCTTGCCCTAGATCCACAAATTATTTTTTACTAAAACATCCAATTTTCGCTATTTCTTACAGTTTTTTGCAATCTATTCGAAATTTGGAAGGTGTACGGCCCAAACTGACTTGAAATTCGTATACAGCGGATCGAAAACCATGTCCGTAGACAGGTCGCGTCCGGTGTACAGAAAACTTTTTTTTTGTGTGCTGGTATTATTAACCATCAACATTATTTTTGTTATGAAGGCTGACAACTCAGAGCTGGTTATTGAAACAAAAGTTGTTTGTGACAAATATATTGCTAGTTGTATTATAAAATAATAATAACAATAGCCTTTATCATCATAGCGTTCCATTCTGGACAGGGACCTCCTTTCACATTGATTAGGATTAACGCCATAGTCTACCACACTAGAAAAGTGCGGATTGGCAAACATATTAATATCAGATATCTGATATTAATATGTTCACTGGTGAAACGTGGGAATGTTCTACATTCCTCTGCCTACCTCTTCGGGGATTACAGGCGTGAAGTTACTCAGTAGTATCACTATAAAATATCATTAAATAAATTGCAGTAGTTTATTCGCACGTTTTTCCCTCCGAACCGTCCCCAACGTGCAGACGCATACAAATGGAATGGGCGTCAATAGACATTCGAGAACGCTATTTATATACCCCCACCACTTTTATTGGCGTCCCTTGCTTATAAATCGACCTCCGCTGTCGAGATTTGATAAGCTGCCGCACATTATTCCATGTTTTTCGAGGCTACTCCATGATTTTATTGTTAACCAAATTCGCATATG
>DWDW01002511.1:0-10153 GCA_018245635.1 Mimoniades versicolor eupheme
AGTTGGGCTTTATTGCTTCCTGATCTTAGTCTTTTTCTTTTTCCGAAAACCATAAAATAGTCGTAGGATTGCACTAACAAGTTTTATTTATATGTTTAGTCCCGTATGGAAGTTGGTGGTTTATATTCTATCTAGGTCTATTTGTAATTTAATGAAGTCTTGTTTTCTATAATCCTTTATATTTACATTCTGTATTAGTCCACGTACTTTACTGATTTTGAATATTTTCATCGAATAATTATAGCGCATTCGCTTTATAGTATTTTCAATTGTGTATGAGCAAGACGGATTTGAGTTTCTATTGTTATTTATTCTAATAATGTTGTTACCAAATATAACCATTATTTTTTATTATGTAGAATTATCTTCTGAAAATTGCATTTCACTATTTGCCTTCCTAGGTACATATTTTTGGTCCACACCACAACGAGGTAGGTAACATATTAAAATTTATATCAAATTATGCAGTTATATTCCCTTACTAAGACTAGTGGAATTTTAGTGCTGGTGCGGTAACAGGTGCAGCTTCTGCGCGCATTTCTCTATGTCATGCCGTAATGTAATGTTTAGTGCAACAAAACAGATCTTTTGCTTGATGACACACGTAGTAATCTTTTGTGCGGTTCCGCTGCAAATCGTAGTAATTAATTTATTTGAAAACACAAACGTAATATTGTTCTGATGTAATTATTTCGCGTATGTTATTGATTTCAATGATGCTCATATTGAAAATGATAATAATAACTGTTTATAATATCGTAAATGTAATACGAAACTTTGGATTAACATTGGGAAATGAGTTAAAAATATTCTATTTTGTTCATATCCAAAAATATTATTCAATATAAAAAATAATCGTAATCAACCGTGACATATTGTTAAAAAATCTGAAGTAGCCTTTGATTGAATTAAATAATACTGTACATAATTCATGTGAGTTAATTAAAAAATAATATAAATGCATGTTTTATAAAGTATGCTCTCAAATTTCTATACAATATTCTACTTGACATTAATTATGCGCACAGCTATCGTTTGTTTTCAACATAAGCATTGCAAAAACCCAACCTAACAATACACATGAGATCATATATGATTCATCGGCGTATAAAAACAGACCTCTCAATATACCTACAAACCTCTTAATGGTATTGTACATAATGAATCATTGATTGGCCGAGGTAGAGTAATTATTTCCTCCGTTACGTTATTGCGGTATACGATGTAAGGAAAATATTGATACGGTTGTTTTATTAAGAATACATTTCGTTACCATATACATATGAATACATTGCTTGGAGACAGGTGTGATTTTTAATATTATTTTGCCGTAGAATTTATTTTCAAACATATTTTAGTTTTGAATTTTTATTCGATCTACAGTTAGGGTGTGAGGAGCCTTAAATATCAATGTTGACATTGTTATTGCTAAGAACACAAGTCCTATTAATTTTCAGGAGTAGCCTTGTACGTGGAATTGATTTTAATACAAGTACTGTCTTCTACTCGATATTGCTTGTAAATGTTAAAAGGAAACGGGTAGCATTGGACATAAGGGCGACAGCTAATTCTATGATTCAAAATTGAATGTGTACTCAAGGTCATCAGTGAACTCCGTAGAATGCACCAATGCGCTATTTTTACAACGAAACAAGCCGTACTTAATAGCGTTACGCAATAGATTAGAAATAAAAAAAGTCCCCCGTGTATTTTCCTTCCGTTTTAGTTTTGGAGTTTAGTGTAATGCAAGGACATAAATTCTGCGTTTTTATCTTAGCAATATCACGTCGCAACTTTATGCCGTGACTGTGGAGAAAATATTGAATCTGCAGGCTGCTTGAATTCATATTCATTTCTCTTTAGATAAAAGGCAGTAAAGAATAGCAGTGGTCGGAGGACTCCTGGCGGAATATTTTTACAGACTCTACAGGAAGGAAGCGAATACAATTCAACTTCTCATATAGAAATTTACTGTCTGCTTATTGGTGTGACGGAAAATTCACTCTACGTATTTTATACTGAACTAGCTATTTCAATCTAACAATTTTAAAATATTAAATTTCATGAAATATTCGTTGCAATCTCATTACTTACGAGCATATAATACATTCAAATGATTATTCTCTTTCAGTCAGTGAAATTTCTTACTTTTATTATGTACGACTTAATATGATTATCCAACGGATATAATATTTTTATATCTGTTATACTTAAATACTGTAGTGTGTTTGAGTTCAAGATGAGTGCCATATTATACGTTGTTAACGATCCTTAAACCAATCTATACTGGCGTAGCGTGGCAGTTTATGCTAAGTACCTTAATAACGTAGTATAAAGCTGGAAAAACGTCTGTCTTTATTTATTATTTTAAAATAATTGCCTACTCAAAAATATTATGTGAAAAGTATGCCGCATAGGATACCCACTTGCACCGAATTAGGATATGACTGCATCACAACATACACGAATGTGTAACAATACGTTACTTTATAAAGCTGAACGTTTGCGTGGCGAGCGCACCGCCACCGCCACGGACGCAGGTGTGTGAGTGTGCTTTCATTTCTCGTTGTCAGTGCTCACTCGTCCCGGCAGAGGGAGCCACAATAAATCATGCTTAACCGCGCCCCCGGGAACTGCTCGCGTTTTTGTCTTCCATCAAATCCCATTAGTTGAGCGCGGTTAATGAGTTTAACATTCGTTTTGTTCCTCCTCAGCTGTTCTTGGGTAATTACGTGAAAATATGGTTTAAAGTTTCGCTCGCGAGTCCCGACTCGCCTCGGAATGGTTAACGGATATGTAATTTGCGAATCTCGTTTGTTCGTTTTGCAACTTGTTTCTACTTGTTCTTACTAGCTAATAATCATTATTTGTAAGTTCTTACAATCGTCGGTTACTTTTAATAATTGAATGGTTACATTTAGTATCGGCTAATATTTGATAGTATTGTAAGTTCTCAGCTGTATCAAAATTGGTATATTCTTGCATCTGCCGATTGTTTGTTATAAAGCTTGGAATTTGAATTGCTTGACAAAGCTTTATTTTGTTTCTTATCAGGCTCGTTAATGTCATGTTACTCTAAAATAAAAATAACTTACGCTCCGACGTAAACTTTATATAAAGTTATTACTCTGTAATGTTGTACAAATACCTACATATCTTGGTACAGAAACATTGATTATACATATTGCAAATGAAATCAATTAATTGAACAATTTATAAACTATAATATACCTATTTGACAAATGTTGAAATCATTTAAAAATATTATTTTCCGTTAACAAATTTGATACGTTAATGATATTTTATCAGTGTGCTTAGACGATCACAAAATCTGTTGATTATTAAGCACTGGTAGCTATTTATAATAATTATATCCGTTTAAGAACACGGAATTAACGAGTAATTAAGTAACATGAATTAAAATACATTGACAAAAATATATCACCGTTTAAGCAATAAATTCCAACGTTTATCACATGTATCTCTCGCGACTAACATTAATCGTCTCGTGCAGCGACGAATTAATTATGTTTTTCAATCATGATAACGATCCTCTGAAATTGGCTTTTTCTGAGAATTATGACATCCATAATTCATAAACACTTGTACGCTTTTTCTCTGTTGCTACAGAAATTGAAATACACGAATAAAAAATCACGTTTGAAACTCGAGAATTAAATGGTTCATTTCATATGTGAATGTTTATTTAGATACTATTTTATGGTTATACAGTGTTAACGTCAATCATTATTAATTACATTTTATCTTTTTTCAACTACTTGATATTACAATTATTTTGTAATTCCTATTTTAAAATCGTACTTTGTCAATGTCGGGGCGGTTTAAAACATTCATCATCAAACATACAGGGATGTGGTAAGAGGCGACTTAATCATGCGGCGGCAAAACGCTATATGGTGCGGTTTTCCTAGGCGCAGCTAAATGCTCTGGCCGCCAAATGGGCAATAGCATAGACTGTGCGAAAAGCTGTTCTCTGCGATCCTCATGCCGCATGCTCACCGTAGAGATCATGGCCATAACCCCTCAGGACAGTCCTGTGCCCAATAGTGTATTGCCATACACTAATGATGATGACCTTAAATTGTGATTAATACAAATTGTCATTCATTTTTAAATATGTGGATTTACTTTAGCTGAAATTTTGTTCTTTTAATTCGGCAACTAAATGTTGATGTTTAAATATCAACATTTAAAAACGTCCAAAATCCACTTTGGAACGCCAACAAAATGGCCCGCGAATTGAATTCAGGCTTTTTCAACTATAAAGACATTAGCATGCCGTCAAACACCTCACGCGTTATAAGGGTCTACCGATAGTTAACTTCGCTTATTATAAGGTCAACACAATTTACAACATTTCTTATGAAGTTCATATGCAAAAGTGCCACCGGGATCAGACATGTTTTCGTATCTTCAATTACTGTTCTATCATCTTTTATTTATGGTACCAATATTAATCGATTGCAAAATATTGATAAAATTATTGGCATTTTAAGCATTCAATCCAGTTAGATGAAAATCACCTGTGACTATCACCAAGTAGGGTAGTTGTAATACAACTTAATTTAATAGGTTATTTTGTATATTCGAAATTAACATCAGCATAAGCTCCGTTTACTTCCACACTAAATCAACGGTAAGTTTCCTACCTCAACCCTGTCCAAATTCGGGATTAATGTAATAGGGAATGTTGGTCGGAAAGTTTTACATTTATTGTTTAAACTATCTTTTCTATACAAATGATTTCTATTTTTCGACGAAATCTATTTCACGGGGAGGTATGTACCTATGTGCTTGTATGTACAAGCATAGAATTAAGAATCACGCGAAAAGGCACTTAGGGTATGAAATTTTCAAGGCGCACTCGATAGTTGAATGACGATTTAGGGATGCATTCACCAAATTGTACTCTGCTGAAAGTTACGACGCTGCCGACAGATGCGGAGTGTGCTTCGTATTTCAGAATAATGGAAGCCTTCGGGTCCGCCCCAGTCATAGTTTTAAGCTTTTGTGAATTATTCGCAAGCCGAGAACCTGATGTGGGACTGACAATTTATCTCCATTTTGCCCGGTGATTTTGCTCGGCATTACAGTTAAATGCTTGAATTTGTAGACGTCAGAAATCGTTTTCTATACCGCACAGACCGGTTTTTGGGATATTATTTAACATCGTTTTCAGCAGTTGTGTAAGAGGTGAAATTTAATTTCCTGTATTCTTATGGTTTCTTATCCTAAAACCTTTTGATTGCCATAATGAAGTTACGCTATACAATATTATAATATAACATTAATAAAGTCATTTCATTCGACATTTACATGTTGAATTTACAACTCAAGTGACTACATTTACTCGAAACGCGGTCTAGATCCTATAGATGTCTATCGAAGTTGGCAAAATCATGAACCGCTTTGGACTACGTAATATCCCCATTTGAATGTTGAGATATTCGATTTATATTCCTGCGAAATCTTGAAATGGAAGCTTTACGTTGAAATATGTAGATCTGCCTTTTTGTGGTTGACGATTTAAAAAATGAATTTTGAACTTTGGAAATACATATGTATATCAATTCGATTACGTGGTAATGAGTGTAATGGTATGAAATTTGATATCGTTCATGAATAAATTTTGTTAACCTAACAAATATACAAATTATTATTAAGTTAGGTTACATTTTGATATAATTGATACTGCGTACCAAATCGACTGAAACCATCTGATAATATAATCGATATGAAATATTTCACTCACTTCCGTTGCATAGCTTTTAAAAGGACACCGATTCTATTTGCGTTATAAATCGTGGACCCAATCATATATAGACCGTATTAGTTTTCTACAAAAATAATGTTTAAGACCATATTGGAAATTACTTTAATGTTAATAATAATAACAAAGCTCCGTATATTACAGTTCTAAGAAATTTATTACAAATAGGAGAGTATGTATAGACATATATAGCGCACATATGGTATAATTGCAGACGGAATAACGTGGTGGAGACCACAAAAACTAGCAACATGCATGCGCATGTCCTTTCTCGCAGCTAACACGCCGCCGGTCTCGAACAGGGAACGGCCCTTTAAGGGCATGCAATTTTAACCCTGATCTACCGTGCTTAGAACACGCAGGACTTGTTTTACCACCCACGATTCATTGTGACAGAAACTCCTACCATTAATGTGTATGATTTAAATATCGAATCACTAATCGCGCAACATGCTGTACAAACGGTATCAAGTATTTGAGTCAACTATTTTATAAAGTACCTATTGATTGTCTTTGTTATTGGTATTGTAAAGGTTTTTATGGTATGGACATATGTATGTCTACAGCTAGCGGTGGTTTAATTTTTTGGATCGAAATGAATTTAAATGTAACATGAAGGAAGTTATTAGTTATATTAGGGGAATGGTGGCATTGTTGTCAACGATTTCTACACGTTATTGTCCGTTACTTCGACACAACTGCCTTCAATTAGAGTAAATTATACGTTGATACAACACTGAAACACTTTAAAAATGTTGACTTATGCTTTCATTGGTTAGACAATTAGAGCAGTAATAATTTTGAATCTGTTAGAATCGGTAGGTCGTTTATAAAATCAAATTATGTTCCTATTAAAACATCGCAACTTCACGCCGGTAATCCGTGAAGAGGAAGGCAGAGGAATGTAACACATTCTCACGTTCTACAATTACGTCCTACTATGGAATAGGTGGTGAGCCTATTGCCATACACCGGACACATTTCGGGCACAAAACAAATACGCAAAATTTCAGTCTCGACGCCGTGTCGCAATCAGTAATTATGATAATATTAAGCCAATACTCAGAAATTTGTGTCCATTTATACCAACGTATTTCAACTATCAAGTGGTCGCGCGTTCTTGCTAGAATAAATTTAGTTCCACGATATAGCGAACTAGCTCTGCCTTATACAGATTAACACTGGCAACCAGTAATACATATTGGTACATAATTAGAGCGATAAAAATGCTGCAAGCTTCTCGAACTCTTACATAACTCCAACTCTTTAATAGTCGAAAGAATTCAACTTGTGCGGTGCAAGTTGGAAGGAAGAAAATGCTCTGTGGACATCTTGAGCTAGAAACTAATTAATCTGCTGTTGTAAATAATGTAGAAATAGCAGTAATAGTACAGATATAGACTGCTTGCTCACATTACCATGAGATATTGAAGACCCGATGTATTTACTAACTGGGGGTATCTCAACAATATAATGTGCTGGTCGTAATTAGACTTTGCTGATTGATATGCTTGTGATTATACCTATTACCTACTTCTATAGGTTTTTAGTTCATGAAATAATTTTATAGTTTTTTTTTTTTTGTTAACGTAAAACGTAGATTGTATTATAATGTAGAAGTGGCTCGGAGTCTGGATATGTGCCCGGTGTATGGCAATAGACTTACCACCTATTCCATAGTAGGACGTAAACGTAACTGGTGAAACGTGGGAGTGTTCTACATTCATCTGCCTACCTCTTTGGAGATTACAGGCGTGATGCTACTTGTTACGCCTGTAATCCCCGATACGTGGGAGTGTACTTCAATTTTACAGCTATTACGTTTACGTCCCATCAGTGAATAGGTGGTTAGCTATACAGCGGGCACAAATCCAGATTCTAAGACTACTAGAAGTTTCAACTAGAAATCCTAAGTTAGAAAAATTCAATAGTACACGATCTTGTATTCAGGATTTTTTTTTTCATTGCAAAAAAACTCTTGTTAAGCCGTAAGATATTTGTTCAATGGAAACTAGTATTCTTGTTGTAAAAGTACGATAGTTTAGATTTAATTTTTTGTCAACCCCAACTTTTAAAATAACTGAAATTGAAATTGGAATTGCATTTGTAAGTGAAATCGTAACTTTATGCGCATGTGCTTAAAATATCAATATACTTAATACTAATAAATTCTGTAAAAAGTATTGAGTATTTTCAAAAACGATTCTTAAGAATAAAATATGCATGTTTTATCATATTCGCTTGAGTTTCAACTTAGGGACATGTCTGCAATTTAGATACTAACTCTTTGACAGCATTCAGTATTTCTTGAAGCTTACTGTGCATACAGGAAAAGTTTTACAAATAGCCTTAAATGTCCCCAACACGTAAATACCTCAAACATCTCTTCGATAACATTTTTGCTTTATCAAGGCTTACCTGTGACATTTGCGGCTTACAATTTAATACTGGATTAAATACGCTCTGCTTCAACCCCTTAAAAATACCCAAAGTACATCGTAAAACAAACTAGCCCCCAGCTTGCCATCAAGAAATGAACGGGGAATTGGGAACAGGTGTCCAGTTAATCGTTTAAGAGCAATTGGCGTTTTTCCCTTTGCTCCTAAAGTCCTAACATTGCAACTGCAAATTCCCAAAAACGAGCAACAAAACCGGGATGGGAAAACAAACAATCCGTCAAGCTAAGGGGGATGAACACCCGCACCTGTGCTCAGCCCTCCTCCCGGGGTTTGGGGTTAAACAGGAATGGACCAGCGGATTGTTACGATAAATGACTGTTTATATTTCTTCTCAGCGCCTTACTGAGCTGTCTGCAGATACTTATTCAAATTTAATTCGATTCAAGGTAATCTCGACTATATTTGTAACTTTGCTAATTAACTATTTTAGCTGTCTACCATTTTTTGTTCCGTTTTTCGTAATGCCCTCGGACGAAGTTTAATTTCTTGGATACTTATGAAGGGAAGTTTTACGGATACATTTCTTTTTTTATGAAAGATACTAAGATACCTTTTCAAAAAGAAAATGAACACTTACATTTAAGCTCACTTAAACCTAAACATTCTAAACAGTCTTCAATAGTTTCTTACCTTCGCGTCCAATGAAAGTGGTGCAGCGCCTCGATAACTCATGGCACCTGTGACGTTCTCAGGAACAAGTTGAACCACCTGAACTTTCAAATGTCCCCGAGGGGACTGAAACAATTTTCAGTTACGATCTTCGCCGGACCCCTACTTTATCCGGTGACAAGAACGAACAATTCCTTTGGTCGTTAGGCATAGAAATATAGTTGATACGTGATCTCGATGCCGAGTTCGAACCCTTTTGTTTCCATCCGATTTGATTAGTAAAATACTGATATTCATACAAATATGTTGTTTAAACACTTATATTTTTTCTTAGTTTGCTTTTAGAGATGTTTTTTGGTCTTAAAAATTTTATTTATTTTGATATGTGACTTAGAATTCCTTTCTCTTTATTTTAACAACGATTTCAACATGAAATAAAGAATAAATCATCTAGCTGTATATTTTCAAGCCACATTACTTTATTGAATATTTCTTGCCTTTTACGTAGTTACATCCAGTAATCTTGACGAAATTTAAGTTTTGCGTTGAAAATTCTGCTGAAATACAGATGTAAAAGGACTTCTCTTTAGATCACGATAAATTTCAAAGCTTTTAAATCTGGAGAAACGTTGCAGATTTATATTTGTGCTTTTAAAACGTCAGCCACATTCCAAGGAGCAGTGGGTTCTTGTTTTCCCAGCTCGCACTCGACCAACTAATGTTCCTGGATAAGAATGGTTTCGGGGAGATTAATGAGACAGCTTGAGCGCTAGCCCGCACCTGGGCCCGATAGCCGCTCCAATTCGTGTATGCATCCCGATTGGAGTGCAAAAACTTGCGCTACTCGTTTTCTGATACCCAAACAGAGCGTTTCAATTTCGAAACGAAATTGCGATGAAGTCACTACAGTAGAGGCGAAAATCATTTTTCGATCCTTTGTTCGAGTTACGGTGCAAAAACACCGAATAGCCAGCTAGTGGAATGTATTGCTCTTGAAAAACAGATACAAAAATATGGTTCCAGTTGCAATTTTTGGTGTATGGATAATAATGGTTTAAGTTACGGGTATTTTATAAAATTTCATGAATAGAGAGGCATGTTAATAAAATATTGCCAATCATATTTATTTCTACATTAACCAAAAAGTGTCAATTGTTCGTTTTAGAACATTATTATTACTATAATGTTTCTCAATATTTATCGATGGTCGCCAGTGGCAATAGGCTCACTGCCTATTCAATGGACGTAAAAACGTAACTGGTGGAACATAGGAATGTACTACACTCCTCTGCCT
>DWDW01002512.1:0-10153 GCA_018245635.1 Mimoniades versicolor eupheme
ATGTTACTCGTGAATAATGTAGCTTTCGAATGGTGAAAGAATTTTTAAAATCGGTCCAGTAGTTTTTGAGCTTACTAATTACAACCAAACAAACAATCAAAGTTTTCCTCTTTATATTAGTATAGAAGATTGGCCTCTATAATTCGACCAGTGCTTGACAACTGTGTACGTTACTAGGAATTTGTGGTCGCACACTCTACACCATTTGTGTCTCATTTGAGGAGGAGGAGAATGCGAGTGGCGTTCAATACGTTTGAGATTTTTTGTTGCTAGACGACACCAAGGCTGTGGTTTAAAACGTCGGTCATTAGGCAACTGAAATGCTTGTTCAGCTTCAGCTGTCGGTTCTATCCGCGTTTTGTGGTTCTTGGTCGGTCTGGTCGGCGGGAGACCGTCGCGATTGAAGTTTATTGTGTCGAGAAATCTCCGCACGACATGACCCAACCATGATTTTGATTAATTAAATTTTACTCTTCTACCTATAAGTTTGATACCACCTATTCTAGACTTGACTTGACCTTGCTAAATCAATATCAGAATTTGAAGCCAAACACATTAAGGGAATCTGCCATTAAAATTTAACTCACCTCTAAAGGCCATAATGTTGATATTGCCAGGTATAGAGAAATATAGAGAGGAACAGGTGTCAACATATTGATGGTGTGCGCTGAACAGTTCACATATTTACTGAAAGGCAATTGGAAGTAGTCGTCGAACGTTCTGTATCTGTAGTACGGACCTGCAATATTCAACAAATACCCTGACAAGACAACAAATTCACTTACATTATAGCAGTGTGATATAGAATTTTAAAATGTTCATTTACCAAAAATAATTATGTATATTACTGGATTATTAATGTAGCTATTAGTTTGATATTATTATCCCTTTTCTTGTATTTCATTAGGGTTATCCCTTTTCTTGTATTTCATTCTTTGACATTTAGTATTAGATAGTTGAACAGTAGGTACTTAGTTATTTTTGTACTAATTAATTTAGTATTTAGTTCTAAGTTAATAGTATGTATTAAAGTTGCGTGTTACCACTGCATCTTTCGCGGCCGCTATGCAGCAATTCTAGCGCTGCCACGATTCGAACTTAAAGATGTGAGAAATCAGATGTTTTAATTCAGTTCTTGTCATCTGTCCAGCCTGAGAAAGAACTCTAAGGTTATAGAAATATCTCTGGCTTACAACGGCCACTTCACGGAAGTACGGCAGATCGCGGTACGGCGCGGTCGTGCGTAGGCAGACACTAGCTACATATATGCACTAGCCGTCGGCGGGCAGAAGCGTGGGCTGGGTCAGACGCTGGGTTCAGCGTTCTAAAACCCGCATACCCAATGTTGGGATTCTGGGATTAACCCCTCAGGGGAAGCATAGCAGGACATAGGTCCAGCAGTGGACCGCAATAGGGTGATGATGATGATGATGCTATACATATAGTGATATATAATTCTGTTAACAGACACATCATAATATGTAGTAAGGGGGTCCATTAATTACGTGAGGCATTTTTTGAAATTAAAAATTTTGTACCCCCTTCCCCCTTTAATAAGATATCGTGAGATTTGATCCAATTCTCTCGTCTATCCCCCAATCTCATGTGAGATTTGTTTAAATGTAAATTTTTAGTACAAGTGATAGCATGGACTGAGTCGTCGACTAACAAAACATTTACGAGTATAAAGGAGCAGAACATGTCTGTGTGTCGCTGCAACTCACCCGGACGCTGTAACGTTCGTGGAGTCGCGCGCTCGGCTGGCACTCGCGCGGAAACCAACGGCGAGCTGCTATGCAATTTACAACTCGCCAAATCTCGTGTAATTATTTTAGTACGATTTGGCCATATTTTAGTATAGAACCATATTTTACTTAATTTAAAACAATTTTCTCGTAACTTTTTCCTGTTTCTAGCGGAATAAAATTACGTGATATTTGCCGAGTCCCCCTCTCTCTCCAAAGTGAGATTAGGTGAGATTGAACTCGATCCCTTTCCCACCTTGAATGACACCCGTAATTAATGGATGCCCCCTAAATATATCTATATTAGTCATGCACAAGTATGACTGCCTCGTTGGTCGTGTTGATTACAAGCGCGACTGCCGATCAGGACGTCCTGGTTTTTCTTGGTTTTTCAAATTAATTTTCCTGAAGGTCTTGGTTTTTCAAATTAATTTTCCAATAGGGGCTCGAGGTCTGGAATTGTGCCCGGTAATGGCAATAGGCTCACCACCTATTCCATAGTGGGATGTAAACGTAACTGGGAAAACAGTGAAAGCGTAGTTCTATTTTGGGCAGTTTAGATCTCATTTGGAACTGGGGCTCACTTTACACCTGTATATGTCCTGGAGATCCCGATAATTTCCCTCTCATATGTATTATAGAAATACATCACTATATGCACCTATTCCAAATATCACTACAATCTATCACTCATTTAAAAATGCATTTTTTAGTTCAATCATTATCATCATCAGCCTAAGTACACAGCTGGACATATAAAGTATAATATCACTAATAAACTACAAACAACTCACCAGTGAGTAATCCAATATAGTTAAAAGAATAATGGAACAAATCCATGGCACTGGGATTGATTAGCTCCGTGAACTCATCATCAGTGTCCTTCTCTTTGTCAGATCTTTGTTCGGTCTCCTTTCTGTTTCCTTCGGCGATAGCCAACCAGGATCCATTTATCTCAAATGCTACACCCACAACCCTTAATACTATAAACATCTGTATTAAATTGGTCTGTCCAGATGATAATGGCAGACCAAATTTATCTGCCAAACGAAAGAAGAAAAGGTAGCCAAACATGAAGAAGAAGGTCACTGTATGGCAATACCTGCAAAAGATGAGAGAGTTATAATACTGAAAGAAAGAAAAAGAAAAGAGAGAAAATAATGTTTATTCCATAAGTAACATTACAAGCATGATATATAAGTAACATTACAAGCATGATATATAAGAATGTATACATAACAACACAAAACAAGAAACAAGGTAAAAAAGATATTGCTACAGGGCTACTGAACATAGTAGGAACACAGGCAGTCTAACTGTGAAGAGACACAGCCACTGATTTTCAGTGTGCCCTAAACATTTTATAGTTCGGAGAGTTCAAACTGAAATTCAAATTACACTTATTCAAAATTGGTTCATTACAACACTTTTTTTACATCAAAATGATACTACCACACTCAACCGACAAGGCAGTCAAATTAAAAAAAAACTTTACAAATAGTCTCATTTATTTGTTTTCTTATATTTATTTGACTATTTATTTTCATTATAAAACAAACTCTGTATCACAACTATAAACAGCGTCAAGTAGGTGTCCAGGGCACAAGGTGTTTGCCTACTTTGGGCATCACATTAACTAACATTTTAAATTCCTACAGTAAAATTGTAGCAACAATACCAAATTAAACATCCCTTAAAATGTTTTACGGCATATTTCACTATTATGCTGCAATTCCTTTCCCCTGTTGAACCCATTTGAGACTGACTGCACACTGTGTATGCAATAAATGTCAAAGCCTAAAAGACAAGCTGCACAACATGTGTGGCAATCATACTAAATTGCAATTATTAGTCAGTCTGAAACAGCAGCAGTATGAACAACACTATATGAAGCTAAAAATTATCTTAGAAGTGTGTAAAATAAAATTTGATCTTGGTTTCAATTTAATCCCCAAAGCGAGTGATACAAACATTGCACACTTAGTTATCTATCCATCCCTCGCCATAATAATAGTCAGAGAAGCCACTTGCACACACAGTATGCAATCACCTTAATTGTACAAAGGGAGAGTTACAAAATGACTGGTTTTTGTTGAAAACTTGTTTTTTATCAGAAATGGTCAATATGAAGCAAAAGGATTTGGATTCTGGGGATGGTCTCAAAAATAAGTGTGGTCTCGAATGGGTTAATGATAATAAATCATATTTTTTTATTTTAATGTATGATCACTAGAGAATCAAGAGCTACAGATTTCTTACATAGTATTGATTTCATTAACACAGGAATTTTCGAAATACATTCCTTAGTCTGTGCAGTAGATAAATCGGTGCAATTCACATTCTGAGTACCAATATAATAGCTTTAGTTTCACTCATCATAATATCATGCCTGTAATCCTCATACAGGTAAGCAGAGGAATGTAGAACACTCACATGTTTCACAAGTTATGTTTACATCCCACTATGGAATGGGTGGTGACTCACGTGGTGATTTACATACACCTGGCACTACGAGAAATCCAGACTCCAAGCCACTACTAGAAAATCTAATTTAGAAAAATTTAGGAATGCCCGACTCAGGAAGTCATCCCAGGACCTCCCGATCGGGAATTGCACTTAAACCAACACGACCAACAAGCCAGTCAACTACTACAAGTAATTCCACCTATGCACTGCCATATGTATATTTGAAACCCTTACCTGACTGTAGCTAGTTTGATAGCCAGTATTCCTAACAGCGCTGATAATATAGGATGTAGGGCACTGTATCCAGATACAATAATGATAAGTAAGATCCCGAATACAGACCCTGCCCATTTTTTCGAACTAACTGAACTCAATCGTCTATAATAAGGACCAATGATAACACTAAATATAAGTAGCGTTATATAAATTATATCATCCTTGTATTTGGTAATAAAAGACAACATCTTAGAGAAAAACAACCAATAACTATTATTTTATTAATTAATGAGAAACTTAAGAGAAACCCAGTAACTTTAATATTATTAATTCCCTTAGTTATTTCTAGGATATTACAATTTCCTACATGAGATATGGACAAATAGTTTCATGTTATGGACAAACGTCTCCCAATTGAGCCCAATTCCAATAGTTCAACAGTTTATGTTTAATATTTAATATCAATATCAAAATATCAATTTATTAATGTCCTATTTTGACATTGACATTTAAAATAAAATTCGGAAATCACAAAGCCACGAACATGTCATAGCGAAAATAAACGGATAGAGTAGGCCAGCTATAGGCATGTGAAAAAGTGAAAATGTAACATTGATAAAAAGAGAAAGAACATACATTTGGTGTATGTGGTAACGCGCGAATTGTATACAATAATATATAGACAGAAACGAGTATCAAATGTGTTCTCTTTATCCTCTATTGACGAGACGAGATTTCGCTTGGCCAGCCTACTGAAGAAGTTGGTTATAAATAATGTAATCATGAAAAAACAGACTTGCAAATTATATTTCTTGCTTATAATATCCCCCAACCTCAAGTTTCGGTAAATAATGATAACATATATATTACACAACAAATTACAATCCTTTAGTCCTCTTGCTTTTTAATAAATAACCTATCCTATAACACTAAGCAACTTATAAAAATGTAAAAGTTAAAGCGCACAGAGTAAATTAGGCACTAGAGATTGAAATTGAAACCTTGATCAAGTCAGAAGCAGTTGTAATTTAAATTTGATAATAATAGATACAAGTAAAAAGTAGGCATTTGTTAATAAATGTAAGCAAAATACTGTACTTCAAAATATCTACCTATATTTAAATAACAAAATCAATTTTTCTTTTACGTGTTTTCTCGAAACGCACATCAAATCAAATGTTTAATGTTTTCATTCCCGAACAGTGCGTCCCGTAAAACAATGTATTATGTTAAATTAATTATATGTATATTGAAAATAGTTAAGTAAAATTAACTAATTTAATTTGTGGTCCACCTAGGTCCTGGACCCAGCACATGAGGGTCATGACCCCCCCCCCCCCTACCCTTAGATCCGCCCTTGACTAAGACTGAGATAGGCTGATTATGATGATGAGGAATAAGTCAAGTGATATTATTAATTCCACAATTGATAATGTGACTTCTGTGATAACAACCCTTTCAGCCAACAGCACAAGTTTGGGACTCTGACTCTGACAGTGTGACTTTGTGACTGACGTGCCGCCGTCAATCACAAATGTCACTCACACTCGCACAGAGTCAGAATCTCAGAATATGAAATCAAAAATCAATCCGCTGCAAAAGTAGAGACACGTCGTTTGTTGTAACGAACGATCCAGTAGAATTGCACTTAAAACTATTCAAAAAATTACATTATATTGAATTATTTCTTGTTATAATGTTCGAAGAAGAAACAACGTTCAAACCGAAAACCTGCCTTACAGAGGAAATAAAAAAAGATATTATTTCAGACCTCAATGCTAAAATAGGCGATAACGTGGATAATTTGGCAAATATATTCCAATTGGAAAATGAATTAGCGGATAGAAGAGATCAGCTTCGTACCTTGGTAATAATTCATTTAGATATTATACACTTTTTTGTCACATTCATGTCTTATAAGTCTTACCAATTTGAATATTTTTTAGTTAAACGCTGCTAACAATGAAGTGCCGACAAAGCTATCGACAGCTATCGAGAAGGCAGAGTTGAATTCGAAGCACATACAAAGTCTGAAAGCAAGAAGTGAGAAGTTGAAAAAGAAAACCGAGGATTTTCTACATAATAATGAGCTAGTTGTGTTTGAGTTTAACCAAAGGTTTACGGCTCTACATCAACTCCAGGAAATCTTGAATTACTTTAGGTCATATACCAAAGTAGATGATATAAGGTAACTATGAACTGGTTTTTCAAGGTTGTATTGTGTAGATATATTTTTATTGATACTAATTTCTATTATTCATCATATTCATCATCATTGTCAGTGTGTCAAAGTCCACTGCTGGACATAGGCGTCCCCTGAGGGGTGTTGCCCACAATCCCTATGCTGAGAATGTGGGTTAGGAATATCAGAGCACAATCTCTTATACCCCCTACACTGCTGCCCATAGAAGGGTAAGGCATGTAGTAGTACATGGGCAGACAGTGTCTTATCGTAATCTGTCAGTTTGTGTTTAGTTATCACTTATGACATCCTGTATCCCTGCATGGAAATAAAAATGTGCATTTTAAGTTTAAATATCATACACTATAACAGTGGAGGTAAACATTATGAGGAAATCTGCACATCTTAGAGTTCATAAAAAAATATTCTCTAAGGTGTGTGAAGTCTGCCAATGCGCACTTGGCCAGTGTGGCAGAATATGGCCTTAATCCTCCCATTCTTAGACGAGACCCATGTTCCTACAGTGGAAAAAAAATCGAAAATAAAATTTAAAAATATTCTTAGATATCCTTATATACATTATTTTTACTTCTTTACAACTAATATAAGTGAATGTTGAAGTTGCTTTGCTTAGACTACAATCTTAATGTGAATGACCCATTGGGCTGTTAGTGAAACTAACTGTTCTCCTTGCCTCTGTGGGTTTGATTCCCACCTAACACTAATATGTCTATTTGGAATCAGACCCACCACCCATACATTTCTTCATATCATAGGGAAACTATCATATCTGTAAACATCACAAATAAATGTTTGTCACATAATTTACAAAGCAAACAATTTTATTGTAATTGTATTTTGGAGATTCACATGCTAACACTTATTTATATCATAGGGACTACCAACACCATCGTCATGGGCCTGTCTCAGTCCACAGTCCACAGTCCACAGCTTGCTCTTAGTGCATTAGTGTCTGGGCATTGGTATTAGAAATTGTAGAGCATAGCTTCTCACACCTGTGCAGAAGTATGCTGTGGTATATCATGATCAGTCAGTGAAGGACCTTATGGATCATTGGGATGAAGCAAATAAACATTAGGATTTATAACACCTTCAAACTGATGGAACAGTATTGATAACATTCACCATGAAATGGTCTACAACAATATTTGTAGTATTGACAGAGCTGGCGGACTAACTGATTAAGGGGACTTACACATTCCCACGTTTCACCAGTTACTTTTTAGTCCCACTATGGAATAGGTGGTGAGCCTATTGCCATGCATCGGGCACATCTCCAGACTCCGAACCACCACTAGAAAATCTCAATTAGAACATTTTGTAGTGTTGGACCCGGGACCTCCCGATCGGCAGTCGCACTCGCAACAAACACGACCAATGAGGCAGTCAGTATTTAATCCATATAATTCTATATAAGTTATGCTTGTTTCAGCAATCAGTTAAAGCAATGTAAAGATGAAGAGCAGATGGTGACACTGTACAACCAGTTAATGGCAATGTGTGAGACATGTGACAATCATCACCGCTCTGCCTATGTTAAAGAGTATACACACTACTGGCATAATGTGTTAAAAGATCACTTGACTAAGTATGACTTGTACACTGATATTTATTAACACCCATTTGTTGATCGCTTGTGAAATTGTTCCCTGTACTGAATGGCCACTCTAGTACTAGTGGTCCTGAAGCAGTTGTGGACTGCAAGTGATCTGTTCAATTGAGCAACACCAAGCCATAATTGGTTTGTGTATGCCATTAGTGGCAAATTTTCATAGAACTGTTTGTATATTTATAGGTTCCTTAAGGGGTAATCTGACTCCCTTGATACTATTGCTATACTGTTTAACTTCATCAGAAACTTTGAGGGTGATAAAAACACATCTGACATCTGAGCTGATCAGTAGGTGTTTGAACATTTAAGTGAGTCTGCCATATGTCTCGCAGTTGCAGAAGGGTGTAAAGCCCAGCACTACAATGTACATACAATTACAGCTGATCCACCAATAATTTCTCGGAGTGGTCTCTGATTATCAGAAGTAAAAACTTGAGCTAATGGTCAAGTTTGCTCACAGAATTTATCAATTCTTGTTTTGGTTTTTACTTAAGTGGCATTTATACATATACTTAAGTAGCATTTATACAGCATTCTTACATAATATATGCTTTTCTGTGAAGGTTGTCTTAATGATATATTTTTAATTTGGTCTGCAGGCCATTTATTGTATAAAAACGTTTCTTCACTTTTAGGAGTTATGAGGAAGTGATGAAGTTATTGAACTGGCCCTTTTCCTCAGAGGAACAAACCCCGCTTCCGAGCGAGGTGCTTGTGAAATTTAACAACCTCACTAGGTACTTGCTCATGATTAGAGAACCAGATGCTGTTATACAGGACATTAACATTCATGAAGATCACAATCAAGGTACTAACTTGCTTCTGCATGTTGTTCATACTAAGTTTGATAACATTGTGTTTTGCCAAGGCCCATTGGTCCTGATAGTGTAGAATCATAATAGTTCTTATAACAATATCTTTCAGTTAGGTCCAATTTGAAGATTTTATTGCTCATGAATAGTGACAACATATAAACCATTAGCAATTTTTCATAGATCAATTATTCTGATTGATGTTTTAGGTCACTGTTATTATTGAAACAAGGCTCTCTTGTTTCACAGCTATTGCATTGCATCTATTCAACATTGAGAAACAAATTTTTGTAACTTGCATGGCTATCCTAAAAAATCACATAATGTGAAGTAATGTTCAGAAACCAATATATAATTGACATGCTCTATCTACATACATAATTGTATATACATGTATGTATAAAAATAACGTAACGTATGATCACGCCTGTCTTCCCCGAAGAGGTAGGCAGAGGAATGTAGAACCCTCCCACGTTTCATCAGTTGCGTTTATGTCCCACTATGGAATAAGTAGTGAGCCTATTGCCATGTACCGGGCACATATCCATACTCCGAGCCACTACTAGAAAATCAAATTTAGAAAATTTTGTAGTGTTCGACCCGGGAATCGAATCCAGGACTTCCCGTTCCGTAGTCACACTTGCAACCAACACGACCAACGAGGCAGTCAATGTAGAAAAAATAAACTGCCGCATTGGTGGAGTGATTGCAAGCGTAACTGCTGATCGAGAGTTCCTGGGTTCAAATATGTACAGTGCATTTCTCAAACTTTTCTAGTAGTAGTAGCTCAGAGTCAGAATTCGTGCCCAGTGTATGGCAACAGGCTCACCCTCTACTGGACCACTAGGCTCACCCATTATGGGACTTGGACGTAACTGGCGACACGTGGGGTACACTACTGTCCTCTGCTTGCGTCAACCAGATTTACAGGCGCGATGTCAGTCTATTTTTACTCGTACATAAGTATACTTACACAATATTTAAGTTTTTGTTAAAATGTACGATTCCTTATTGTCTAATTTAAAATTTCTAAATTTTTCTAATGTAAACAAGACGGATACTATTATACGACAATAAATGAAAACACAAGTCCTACTCC
>DWDW01002513.1:0-10152 GCA_018245635.1 Mimoniades versicolor eupheme
TTTATTTAATTTTGTGATTTAAAAGAGTGCTGGGAGTTTTTTTTCTCCGGCTTTTTTCTCCCGGTCTACTATAGCCTAAGGGGTGCACAAAGCCGAAGTACAATGACGAAAACATGACTTTCATTGAGTGTATGTACCTTATAATGAATAAAACAATTTGAATTTGAACCCAGGACCTCCCGATCGGCAATCGCGCTTGCAACCAACACGACCAACGAGGCAGTCAATATACATCATACAACCAAAGTTAACGAGGCAATAACATTACATCACGCCTTGTATTTCTACGAACCAGTCGAACTCAGAACCTTTCTTACCATTAGGCAACAAGGTAATCAAAAAACAAATAAAATCAAAATACTCAATATACGAAACTCCTTTATATAATACATTCCAATCCGTTCCCACTAGTCATTAAGCCCTAATCTCACATCACGGCGTTCGTCGCAGCTGCGTATTCATATTACAAGGATAGTCTTTTGTCATCGAAGAAGCCGGAACCCGAACTATTGACTACAGATCTATTAGGGTTTTACTGTAGCTAATTATCGTTATGTAATTTGATGAAAAAGGTAACATACAACATCAAGACTGTATTTCTAAGATGAGTCTAGTCAACTCTCACGATTCACCGAGTATGTTCAACCGTTAAACGTCACTTTAAGAAGTGGTGAGTCTACATACATCGGTCACAAATCCAGACTCCAGCTACGACAAGCAATACTAAGTAACAAATACCCAATAATAGCAGACTCGGAAATCGAACCCAGGACCTCTGGCTCGGCGGTCATGCTCGCAATCACTGGACAACTGAGGCAATTATAAAAATAGGCAGTAGTCATTTTTGGTTGTGAATAGATGTCTTTATACCGTATCGACAAAAAACAATTTTGTGTATATCCGTAAGGAAACTTGGCAATTTCCTGGGTTCTAGCGGTAATTAGTCACCATCCTCACCAACTGTCATAACATAAGTCATCATATTTGGTTATGAAATCATCAAAAAAAAAAAACAAAACACGATAATGTACTTTGAAGCCTTTAAAAGTTTTCGAAGTTTTATACCGCTCTGAGAATACCCATGAGAGAATTACATTTTATAGTTTAGTAGTGATTGTTTTCAACTTCTTCGAGTGATCACCTCCATCGCCCAAGTTTATTTCGCGGTTGAAAATAAAATATTATTGTATCGACTCAAGTGATTTCGTATTGGCAATTATTTGCAATTACACAATTCTTCATGAATGGAAATATTAATTTTCAGTTAAAAATAATAATACAATTTTTATTTCTCGCACCTTTTATTGCTTTAATTTGTAAAGTAATTTAGTATCACGCCGTCTAATCCTCGAAGAGGTAGGTAGACGAGTATAGTACACACACACACGTCCCACCAGTTACGTTTCGTCCACCGTCCAGAGCCACTACTTGAAAATCTAAGTTAGCAAAATCCAATACCTAATGCTGGATTCGAACGCAGGAACATTGAATCGGTAGCGGCGCATCAACACAACCAATGAGACAGTCAAATTAATTTTTAAAATACATGAAAAAAGAACCAAATTAATTTATGTGCATATAACTAATAATATAGTAATCGATGTAGCATATTAATATACGTAGTGGATCCTAAATATTACTGCGTGTTAAACCCAGCGTGGTAGTAAACTTTGGATACTATTTTGGATAACATTTAAACTTCATTGAAAATTATATTTAAGTGCCTCTGACTCTGACTTACATATATACATAGTTTGTTGGTTTTCATTTCTATCAAGCATCGTTTCCATTCGGCAATGAGACCACGTTTTAACTGCGGCACAATTACTAGCACATAGCCTAGATCTTTATCGTACGACCGCAGTCCGTTGCAGTACCACCTCGTCTATACAGCTCGGCATATTTTTAAGTCTTATTCAAAATACTTTAAAATTTATTTGTCTTATTGAATTTCATTTCCAAGATTTTATTAGGCTGGTAATGTCTGTTTCTGATATTATAAGCTGTCTGGTCCATTAAAAAAGGTTTCACTTGCATCGCATCTCGGAAGATAGAAGGTTGTGCAGGAAATAGTATTGGTCGTATCCAAAGCGGTCACATGAATCAATATTGTGTAATCCTAACAGTGCTCCAATTTTTTCACCGTCGCTTATTGTTATCAAAACTTATGAATTAATGTAAACATATCGCATCCAAATCAATAAGGATTATGATTACTATTCTAATTAAAGTAATAATAATAATATATTTAATGCAGTTTACTTTAATTTAGCACCAGAATCAGTAAGAATTTTTCAGGTTCAAATTATTTAATAAAAGTTGAAATTTCGCTGGTGAAAGTTAAAATAACAGATATGGGCAAATCAGGTTGGTAAATGTCTATTTACCATATACATTTGGACAAGAATATTAAAACAAATACTATTTTTTCTCAATTATTTATTAATAATGATAACTTTACTTTTGTTGTCATAAGAGAACTTTTTAACGTGGACCGTCATAGTGAATTTACAAAGTTATAAATTATTATCATAGTTATTGATATTTACAGCAACATTGCTGTCAGTGTCTAATAAATGGCATTCTTCAAACTCTCCTCTCTTTTCGTCGACTTTATCAAAATTGTTTTTGCAAAGAAAATCGTTGTCGCATACAAAATCGTTCCGTCCGTCTTCCATAATCGCTTCGTCGAAGCTGGATTCTCGATATCTTTTATCATTTTCATTTTGATAATTCTGATACCTTTCGATTTCAAAATCCGGCGAGATCGTCTGTCCTTCGTTTACAGTTTCCTTTCCAAGAATATCCTCCGCTTCTATACCCGCTGGTATTGACGTATTAGGCATTTCGTTATAACTAACCCTGTTCGTGTTTTCGTTTTTAATTTCATATTTTAGTTCAGACATGTCAATGTTTTCGCGATTTTCCAGAAGCGGTTTTATGTTCATGAGATTAAAGTTCGGAATCATTCTGGTATCCCAGTGACTGTGTGCTGGCTGTGCACTGTCAGATGCCTCTAAATCTAATTGGACCTCATCGCCTATCTTTTTGAAGCTTCCAAGATTGTACTGAATAGGTATAGAAAATGATGGAAGATCAACTTGAGAGTTCTGCCGTGTCGGCAGAGCTGATATGTGGATAGCTGGCGCTTGATGCTTCGATTTCGACACATAGTTACTCGGACCTGAAGTGTCGGATAGATTTATAATTTGGGAAGAAGAAACTGAAAAGAAAAATAATTAAAGAATTTACTTTTGTGAAAGTTTATTGTTATTCTACTTAATTATGTTATTTTTTAATACATATATTATATTTTAAAATATTTTTGCTTTGGTAACCATTATGAAACAAACTCCGTATCTCTGCCAATATACACTGGACCACTATGATGAAAAAAACAACAGATCTCCCGTATTTCTGTCCGACATCCGTACCCAATAGTGTTACGTGAAAAAGGGAATCATCATCAGCCTAAACCCACTACTGGATATAGGCCTTCCTTGAGAGGTTTTTACTTATAATCCTCATACGCAGAGAAGTCAAATAATAAGCTTGAATCCAAATAAGTTGCTTAAAGAAGACCAAATTATTTAATACACTACCTATATATCCAGCTAGTAAGCTAGATCCCACACATGTAACCTTCTGCACATATTAAAGCTATGAATAAAACTTTATTAGTGTAAACTAACCTGGTATAGTTATAAAATCCCTCATCTCCAGAGCCAGCGCTGAGGGAGATCTTTGATCCGGTGACCTGGGGCCTCTATTCGGATATGGCTCGCAGCCAGCTTTTTGCTGCTTTCGCCATTTCGCACGACGGTTTTGGAACCACACCTGTAACTCAACGAAAATGTATAGTTAAAAATGCTGTTTTGTTTTCAGTTTTTATTGCTTGCTCTACTTATTTATTAACATGCTTTCACTAATTAATAGTAATGGAAGCTATATCTTTTTTATCAGGATTCACCCATTGAATAGGCGCAGTGTATATCTATCCTTGCGCAGAATAAAAGTGACAATTTGTAAGTACGTAGATATATTCAATGTTACTAAAATACTCATGTGCTAATATTAGTGCGATTTCATAGTTTTGAATGTCCGGTTGCTTTACAGAAATTTATTCGCAATCCCGAGCTATTAGATGCTCCACCACACTGTTCCAGTGTGTCTCTAAGGACCTCCGTCAAGGTTTGTCTACAGATACCCTAACCCAAGGGCTAATAAAAAGAGGTTTATTCGAAAACATTTGTAAAGAGGTTTATTAGAGGTTAAAAAAGAGGTTTATTTAAAAACAGAGTATCATTAAAATATTAATGTTAACGATAAATGAAATTTCAAATGCGACTTGCCGTTCTACCACTAAATATTCATTAAAAATCCATTCATAAATTAAAAAGAAATTCAGTCAAATTTTAGTATTGAACGATTTTAAAGCCTTGGCATTCCATACATATTTTTTTCCAACTACGGCGTACTTGCCTTCATACACAATTCTCTTTTTGTAAACGAAAGTTTCAAAACTTGGTTCGCCTTCGCTATTCGAACGGTTGTACTTCTACGGGTAAAGTACCGACTGCGCAATTTGAAAAGTTCTCAGTTAAACTAACAATGTGCTTAAGTCTTACATGTTTGTCGTTGAAATTTATTCTCTAAGTTCTATAACTAATTGTAATACTGTCATATTTTCATCGTTGGGATAACGGATACGTACTCGTAGTTTTGACAATGTCAGAAAAAATTAGTCTGTTGTAACGATTCGACTACTTTTTACTATGTAGCGTTTGAGTGCTATTTTATAAATGTATGAGTTGAAAGCGCGCTTAGCTTTCTCTCAGTTATAGCTTGCAGAAATTTGATTAACAACACTGATTGCGGTCAAATCTTGCAGGGTGGATAGTGCATTGCAAGTTTGGATAACACCTTGTGATACCAATATTCTGCCAAAGGTATTACGCGGTTCATACTAACCAATAGTCTTTGAAACCGATTACTACGTTAGGGCTTGGTCACACTGTACCTATTTAGGTTTCGGTGGCAGTAGGGTTTTATCACCCCATCGCCATTCTATTTATCATCATTCTCATCAACATCATCAGCCTATTCCCGGCCACTGCCGAATATAGGCCTCTCCTATAGCACGCAATTGAACTCAATCTTCAACTCTTCGTATCCAACCCCTGCCAGCTACTTTGCATTTGTCGTATATATTGCCATCCCCTTCAAATAACAATACTAATTGCATGTTAACGGCGACATTCCTCTATGCATTATACGATTTCAGAACAATAGTCTTACAATAATAACATAAAAATGCTTTAAATTAAATTTTTATGTTCACAAGTTACTCTGTTTCTGACTTTAAAAGAACTAGTTAAGGTAAGGTTCGGCATCAGGCTGATGTAGGTCAAGTCGGAGAAAGTTAAATTTTCTTCACCAACTAGGCCACCACTAACTCCTCTACGCTCCAATTGCATACGGCATTTACATGGCTAATATCATTTTACGTTGGATTTTTAAAGTGATAACAGTAAACGACATGGCTAAAAAATTTACTTAACGTCAAGTGAGCTTTCCGACCTACTGATATCTATTGAGACCTCGACAAAAACATATATGCGTTGCTATTCTAGATGGTTCAATAACAAACATAGATGTTTTAAAAAACTGCTCTAAGGCTCTACTAAATAGATGCTACAGTCCGCGTCCTTCCAGTGCCTAACCCTAGATATCTGGAAATTTGCTAATAATATATTAAATACGATAAACTACTGGTCTTATTGAATGTTACATATAAAGGATGATCTCTCTTCAAGGAGACATAAACTCATTTGTGTTATGTAAATCTTTGGTCACAATTAGCTTCCGTGTGATTTGATCATTTTACGAACGCATTTTAAAAAAAAATGTATTTTAAGCGGTAACTGGCAGTGATAGTAGGTATTTAAAAAAATCACAACAAACCTGAACTCTAGCTTCGGTGAGATCGATCCTCATTGCCAACTCTTCCCTGAAGAAAACATCGGGGTAATGCGTTTTGTGGAAAGCAGCTTCTAGTTGCTCCAGTTGGACGTTGGAGAAGGTAGTTCTGAAAGTAAGATATTCACTATATCTATGTCACTGTGAATCTCCATAGGGCTGTCTGTAATAAAATATACTATTATAAACCAGCGATAGAAAAAATATTGGTGATATTATCATATATATCATATAACATTAAATCCCACGTCGGTCGAGAGATTGTAAGCGATTGCTGTAATACACGAAAAATTGTGATGATATTTAAATTGATACATTATAGATACCCGCTTAAGTGCTAACTGGTATCGTATCACAAGTGATTTAAAGTTAAACAACGCGCAGCATCCGATCACCCGTGAGATGAGTTTCCGTTAACAAGCAATTTTCGCATGTACTTCCCCGTGTTACAATATAGTTACCTTATCACTTCCGGTCACTGCTTTTCGATAATAAAAAACCGATTCTCATTAATGTTAATTCCCATGATTACAATATAGCCACGCGGGGTTGTTGCGGGATAGGCAGAGACCACGGAATGACACGTATCTCTACTTTTACAGACCCAATGTGGTTTCTCTACATCATTGTTATGCTACTCGTATGTTTAATAGTAGTCAATTGTCATAAAAATCATTGTTTTTAAAATCAACGTATTAAAAACTTGTGCGGAACTAACATCATGTTATTCCACCAATGTGATTTGCGAATATAAATTACACGTAATACGTAACATCACGCCTGTAATCCCCGAAGAGGTAGGCAGAGGAATATAGAACACTCCCACGTTTCACCAGTTACTTTTTCGTTCCACAATAGAATAAGTGGTGAACTTATTGTCATACATCGGGCACAATATCCAAACTCCAAGCCACTACTAGAAAATCTAAATTAGAAAATTTTTGTAGTGCCCGCGACCCGAGAATTGAACCCAGGTCTTCCCAAACGGCAGTCGCACTTGCAACCAACACGACCAACGTTTCTACAAACAATTCTACAAAATAAAAAGGAACTGTCATATAAATGATAGTTCCTTTTTATGTTGTAGAATTGAAACTAGCAACGTAGCCAACTGTACAATTTAACACCATGCCCAATAAGGGTTACTTATGTATGTACGTCTGATCATCAAAGCTACGTTGCTACATACGCCTAAGACTTATACTCCGATTTTTAAATATGGTACCCATCAAAATTCAATACAGTCATATAATCCTGAATATTGTTGTCTCTAATCTTGAAATACTGAACTTGACATACTCGTCGGTCAGTATATGTACTTTGTGAATCTTTGAACGGTATTACAGATTTTGGAAATATATCAATAACAAGCACTTACCTATATCTGCGTTGCTTCCGTTTTGGAACATCACTTTTGGAACCTATAAAGTAAAAATAGATATTAGAAAAATAATGAACGAATTTGTTACACTTTTGCCAGGCTTTTAACACTACTGTTGCGAAAATTATGAAAATAATTTATATAATAATTAATATAATATTATATTATATTAATATTATATTGTATTAATATAACATTATATTAATAATTTATATAACATATTTTTAATATTGTGGAAAATTATATGTACCTCTGTAATTCAAGGAACATTAATTCGTTATCCGTAATATTAATATAATTATAAGGAAGTGAATGTCAAATATTGCGATAAGTATAAATAAGTTGGACTTACTGGAATTGGGAGAATATTCTTCATCATCTTCATACTGCTGGTCGGCTGGCTCGTCTGGTGGCTCCGCGCTTGTGTAAGATTCGCCAGTGTCGGTGTCTGGCCGCTCGCAGAGAACGGAGCCCGGACCTAGTCTAGAATAAACAGTGTACTAACATTTATACGCTTTTGTTCCCACCTACACACCTTCACTAAAATGGTTATAGTATCTGTTAGAATTTAATAGTAACGATCAATTTTGTTTAGTTATAATGCTGTTTTATAAGGTGTATAAATCAATCTACATATATATACTTGAACGTAATCACGCTTGTAATCCCTTAAGCGGCAGGCAGAGGAGTGTATCGAACTCCCACGTTTTCCCAGTTACGTTTACGTCCCAGCATGGAATAGGTGGTGAGTTTATTGCCATATACCGAGAACAAATCCAGACTAAGAACCACTACTAGAGAATCTAAATTAGAAAAATTCAATAAGGTTGAAATCAAAACCTTTCCATCATCAGTCACGCTTGCAACCAACACGACCAACGTGGTAGTCCACTTATATTTATTCCATTAATACAATATAAATTAATACTTCAATTAACGTAATGATTATCAATTGAACAGTACCAATCTAGTCCTTAAGATCTGTAACATGTACAGTATGTACCTTATAAATGTTACCATATTCAAAACAAAATATGAGTTCTAGTGTCTGATAATAACAATGTTGTTACGTTAATAAAATGTAAACAAGAAATGTTCGTATAAACGATAAGAATGTTTTTTCCTTGTTATCCATAATTTTTCTCGTACAGAAATTTGATATTAATGAAAACATCAGTAAAGTCTTCCATCAATTTTTTAATACTCGTATTAAATACAACAGTTAGGTACAACTGTATAATTGTAGGTAATAAGTAAACACGTTTAAATTAAAAGTTCGGAGCCCCCATCCCATACCTAGGCGGAGATTCGTGAATAGCAAATAATACGCCATTAAAGCAACTTCAAATGAAAACTGTGTCCATTGTTTCCAAAATACTAGTTGGCAATATTTTTTGTGTACGATATGTGTGGTGTAACGCTCAGTAGTGTGAATGAGCCGTTATCACGTCTGAACAAAATTCAGACAAGTCAGCTCCCAGCGGAGTCACCTGATAGCGATCAAATGCCTTTCACACCGAGGGCCTTTACATAAAATTGGGACACTATAATAATGAAAAGGTTTGGAACATGTAACCCGAAAACTGTATGTCCCTATATTTTTCAACTGTACAAAAGACACGGGCTAGTCTCCAACCCACTGTCGGTGGTTTTCTAACCCTAATAATAATCCTAACATATCTAATAAGACCCCACGATCCCAGCATTACTTTAACTTTATACACGAATTCAATGTCATTTAGAAATTTCTATGAATGGTACTGATCTAATCTAATTAGATGTTATTTCAACAATTACATTCTACTTACCCATTAAATAAATTAGGAATGTTGTAGCAAAAACTGGTGGTTGGTGACACGTCATCATTCAAAATGGCCGCGGAATCAAAACCGGAAGCACCGGCGCCAGCCTCGCGGCCATCCAGGGATTCTTCCATCTATACAATACAATATAATTATTCTTTATTGTACACTCAAAGACAGAAACAAATACATACAGGAATCAAGAAAATGGACAGTACACAAAAGGCGGTCTTATCGCTAACCAGTGATTTCTAACAGACAACCTTAGGGTAGGAAAAAAGAAGAAGAGAAATAATTTATATAGTTGAAGATAGAGAGATAATAGCGGTATCTTGAAATTTGCCATGATATCAAAATTTCAGCTAATCAAATTTAATGTAATTATCCTCTAATATATAATTTCATATGTAACACATATACGTATAATGGCACGGAAGAAAAGTTTCATTGTACTGTTAAGCTTTGAAATGATTTAGGATTTCTTACGAACTCGGTGCCTTGTGCTAAGAGTTCCGGCATGAAGGTATTGCAATTTTATAGTAAATTTCATGTTACATATTATGTATGAACCGGCTTGACTCATGTTCACACCCGCAATCGACGGGAGCTCATGGAGATGGTCTTCGTATAGGTCCGAAACTAATCGGTCTATCTCGAAAAAAACAGAGTCAAACCGGTTCATACATATGTATATAATAATATCGCAATTTGTTTCGGACGAAATTTTTCAGAAAGTGTTTTATTCAACCATCCATCCATGCACTGACAATTGAAGCGCCTATTTCAACACCTTTTTCATGAATTTTTCAGCGTTTTGTGTCTATAGCAGCCTAGCACTTCTGCAGTAGGGTCTATTTGAAGATCTGAAAATGGTTAATTAATTGGCGCTAGTTTCATATCTCCAACAAATTTTTCTTATTTCACTCATCTGCAACTGCTATAAATCCGAAATGCGTAGGACTAATATTCAAGTCATCGAGGCTTTATTAC
>DWDW01002514.1:0-10152 GCA_018245635.1 Mimoniades versicolor eupheme
GGTGGTAGTTTCATCTTGACATACAAAAAGTGTTGTAATGAACCAATTTTGAATAAATGATATTTGAATTTGAATTTTAATCTATAAAAGTATAAAACTTTTGGATCCTTTGTCTTTGCTACCTTATAACAAACACTTCCGGTATTGTCCTATAATAATGTCCAACGCATATACATACAAGTCCAAGTTTCACCGAAAAACAAAATATCTAATTAACGAAAAATCCAATCACGCATAAGGAGTTTCGGGTCGTGACTTAAATAATAAACAATCGTGCAAATCCGCTGATACTACCCGCGTCCCGGTAGTTATGGCCACCCTACGCTGGTGGTGTCGTGGAATTAGAGCTAATCTGGGATAGATGAAGCCTAGCGCGCTGTTCGTTAGCGGACTTACGGAAACATGTGGCCATGATAACAAATCGTGTCAGTAATGGAAAATAATAAGAAGAATGTATCACTAAATGTAGGTATCTACAAATATAGTTTGTAACTTCGACAAAAACGAGAGTTGATTTCTGGTTAGTACACTTGCGAAAATTTCATAGACATATGAAGAAATTCTTTAGTAACACAAAAATAACATCACCCATGTAATCCCAGAAGAGATAGGCAGAAAAGTGTATTACACCGCCACGTTTCACCAGTTACGTTTATTTCTCACTATGGAATAGTTGGTGAGCCTGTTATCACACTCCGGGCGCAAATACAAAATGCGAGCCATGCTTTTAAAAATTAATAAGTTCCCAGGTATTGTACTTTCATGTCAGTATCCTTACAGAGTCGGCAGGAGACACCGAGAACCAAATAATATGAGAATTAAAATACTTGCTTACTGATTCTATGTCGTTATTTATGTTTGTTAATAAATGTATATTTAAGAAGAATAACGAAAAATGCCTTGGAATCTCTCACACACGGCCAGAAAATATTACACTAGGCGGAGAATATCACTGATAAACTATAATATACAATCTACATTTCTAAATACATACTTACACAGTTAATTTTACATCCAATATAAAACAATCCTCGTATTCGAAGTATATTCGGACCTGATGTCCACGTCGCCAACTAATATCTAAACCATGAAACCGTTCAATAAAAGTATAATTTATTGTACATAATGTAATGTCTCTAAATGTGATGTAAACTGAAAGTGTTCTAACCGGCGGCGTGTGTAAATGAAGCGATGGGTGTAGAAGAATCACAGCAGGTGTGGAAGATTAGAAATATTTGACACTCAGCACTATAAATACTTGCTTCCTCCAAGAGACCAGCACTGAAGGTATATTAAAAACGTAATTTTTCTCATTGCCTTGAAACATTAATGCCACTACATTGTAATAACGGACATAACGTTGCCGCGTGGTGGCGCGGCGGCATTACGACTTAATCTCAAGTAAATTGCCCGCGTATCTGCGCCTCGCTAAGCCGACTTTATGCAGTTAATTAGTGCTATATGTGCTATCTAGTCGCCGATAAACAACTGGATATTTGGTTGCACTGTCCTGCAGGTAGCGTTATGATAGAGTAAAATAGATACAACTTATAAGTGCCAACCCAAAGGCCACAGTGTTTGAAATAAGGGAAAACGTGCATGAAAGGTTGTTACAAAAAAGTTTTCATATAAACGATAATTAAAATCTTGTAGTTACACAATAAGCAGCTGTTGGTCATATTTAAGAAAACCTGCTATTACAATTGAAATAGATGTTGAAAATGTTTGTTTTATTTATTAGCAAAAAACACAATAAATTACCAAAAAACATGTATAAATTACAGTGGCCTTTAATATTGGGAAATGAAGGATTACATTATACATTATGTATGAATGTTATGAATGAAGGACTTTTCAACCAAAATTAATCGATCAGCATGCGCCAACACTTTGTAAATTTATTGTTATTCGATGTCAACACTTGTTTGTTGTGGTCACACACAACAAATGTTCGTGGTCACACAGCAACATACCTGCATGATCTCGATTTTTTACGTTTCTCTATAAACAGACCGCTCTATAAACAAACCGCTCTATAAATAGACCAAGTTTTCCACCGCACAAATTTCCTGACTAAAATCCATCACGTGCACAGACGTCATTAGTAGTGTAGTATTATTTTCATTAAATGCATAGTTCTGGCACTCGGTCGGCGATGCTACGTGCGGTGAATCATCAACGTACAGACAGACTTATTTGCTGTTTTAATACGTCCCCGTTGTACCACTATCTTCATAGTGAGCTGAATTTTAGTCGATGTGTATTTTACTTCAGGATTACGAGAGGTGTTGAAACATTTTGACTTTCCACTAAAAAATTAGAATAGATTTGTTTATATGATTTATAAACAAATCTATTCTATTTATAACAATATTAGAGACAATAACAAATTATAACAAGATTGATCTATGTTTTGTTGTACATTAATATTATTAAAATAATCTGGTAATTTAAATTCTTATGCTCGAAAGTAAAGTAGAGTGAAATATTAAAACCTTGGCCAGGGTTCAGACGTAATTTTATTTTTAAATACTTTGTTCCCAGCAGTTCCGCAAATGTTAATTTTCCCAAAATATACAGCTAACAAAAATACTGGAGTTATTTTATTGTACCCACAGATATTAGGGAAGCCAACTGTCCGGCCACACAATATGGCGAGGTCGGGCTCGTTAGGTAACAAGAAACCATTCATACTTTGAATATAAAACTACAGAATACATAAATACCGTCAGTACAACAAAAGTTTAAGTATATTTTTATGTAAATATATGTACAGTATGCAAGCGAGGTTTTCAGTCTGTATTAAGCAAAATTCCTTTGCGATGAAAACATGTAAAGATTCGAAGGACGGATACGAATAATGCACAGTATAAAATACAAAATTACAAAATACGTAACCTTCAGATGGCTTTGCAAAACTTGTAATATGCAAGTGAAATTTGCAGGTAACAAAATCATGATCTGGCAAGATGGGATTATAGAAATTATTTTGGTAACCTATCATAAAAATACGCCAGTATTTCTCCGAATAATTAGGCAGAGGAGTGCAGTAGGGAGTCACTTACTGTAGTTAACTTACTGTAGTATTATTATTGCGTCTATGTCCTATTATCCTGCTTTATTGTGTGAGTTCGATATGAAAATAAATAAAAGATCGTATATACAACGGTACGATTCCACGTTGACAAGGGTCAAGCTTGTTACCGGGAGTCAGACGGCGAATATTATCGCGATATATATTGTAATGAAATGGAATCCCGAATTCGAAAATATGACAAACATCACGTATGTATGTAGCTAAGGTGAATGTTATACCAAATATTTGCGAGATTTTCCTTATTGCAGAATACATATATTCCGTGAACTTTTATTAGGCAAGCTGTTTTGTTTATTTTCAATTGCATTGTAAATACGTTTAGATAAATATATTTAGACACAGCTAAATGCCCTGGCTGGCCTGTGGGTAGCAGCATAGGTGGTGCAAGAGGCTGTGCTCCGCGATTCCCAACCCGCATGCCCAGCGTAGGGATTATGGGCATTACCAATAAGGGGGAGCGTGTATCCAGCAGTGGGATGCAATAGGATGATGGTGATGAGATAAATATTGTGATCGCAGGTAAACGCAGATCGCATGTAGTCGATCGTTTGCAAGCGCGACTAGCAATCGAGAGGTTCAATTACTAATAATAACGTCCATACAATCCATTACTAAAGATTGGAACATCGTTCGTGTATTAATAAATGTATCATGAATATCTCACATGTGAGCTCCGCAGTACCACATATTTCGGTATGATAAGGGTCGAGCTCGTTATCGGGTCGCGCGGAGTGCGTCCGGACACATAATGAGACGTGTCCCGAACTCGTGAATGTGACGCGCAGATGAAATTCGTCTAAAGTATGTATTTGTACGATTTGCTTATCTCAATTGTACTTTCTATTGATATAAGAATGATGTTAAATCTATCATACATAATATACATTTTTTTTTCTACTATATAGCGTATTGTAATATAAATATTATATCGTCAAGCTAGATTCCTTACTGCGTACGCAGACGATGTCAAATGTCTGTAGTCTTACAGAATTTTATTTATAAGCCTTTATGTATAATGAAATGTTATTATACTATTAAATTCGTGTCGGAAGTAGGGCGCCGTCAAATGAACTGTGCATGTCAGGCGTGTCAGTGTGAAAATAGCTGGACGGGCTTTGTGAAGGCTTTCGCTAATTGCGTGACAGCGACTTAATGAGCGTCAAATAAATCTGACACGGTCGGAGTTCGTAAATGTGTACACTTTGATTCAGTGTTCATTATGAATTTCCAACAATATGTCCTGGTGTGTGGGTGACGATGTCCATTCATCATCAATAAAGGGCCGGCCATAACTTACGTCACATATTAACAGTGGAGAGGGGGAGAGATAACACGTGATGTCAAACTAGTGTGGAGAATCTCGCAAGTGTGACTACCTGTGACAAAGACGTATGGGGAGGTCAAATAATCATGAAATTCGTCGTAATTTAAGGACCCCCTAACCCATAAGCGTCCAGTCGGACGGACATAGACATTATCCTATAATCAATTGTATTTCATTATTTAACACAGGTTTCCTCTCAGAATGGGCTGGGCTAAGGCTATAATCTGCCACAAATAAGAACATGAAGTTAGAAACCCCAATCGTACCCGACTCGGGGATCGAACCTGGGATCTATAAACAAAAAGTATAGTTTTTTCTTTTGTTCAGCATTAACGTAAAAGCGTACTTGCATGTTGATTGTCGCGGTAACAAAATGTAGCAAATAAGAATAGTAATGAGCATTGTGGGTTAATTGCCTTATCAAAAACGAATTTTGGATCACAATTAGTGTATTTTGTTTCGTTTAATTAGCACCTCTGCGTGTTGCGTATTGTAACACGATATTTAGTTTATACAGTCTTAGTTTATATTGTTATTAATATATTGTCACGCCAGGTTACTTATGGGGTAGGCAGAGTGAGGCGGAAATTATAGTATTTAACTGTTGTTCTATTTTAGAAGTACTAATAAATTATAATATTAGTTGTTGATTGCTACTTTGGTTGCGTTGGTCGCAAGCGCAACTACTGAGGGCGTGAATTGAAATCCCGGGTTGGGCAATATTGGATTTTTCTGACTTTCTAGTAGTGGCTCGGAGTCTAGATATGCTCACTAACAAGTGCATAATGGGGCGTAAACGTAACTGGTGAAACGTGGGAGTGTAATACACTCCTCTGCCTACCTGGGATTACAGCCGTGATGTTACGCGTTACGTAATATTAGTTGTAATTTCGAACATTATCTTGACTGTTTACTGTTCACAGCTCTAAATTCTATCTCGGGGCCCGACAAATGGTATCCGAATACAGAAGAGAGATTCATGTAAGCTAGAAATATCAAATCGTGAAGAATTACTAAAGGCCTACTATTCATTCAACATTGGTTGTAATATTTTTTTTATTTTCTATAATGGTAGATACAATCGTGTCTGCGTAATACTGTACACGGGGCAACAAAGGACTGTGTTTATTAAGACATTTTAATATTTATAGACATTTAACATTGATAGAAATTCATTATTTGGGTTAAGAGAGTCATTTAAAAACTTTCCCCAAATTTGGACCCACTTTAATTGACGTTTGACTTATTTAGTTAGAAAACAATATTTTTAATTTAATTTATGTCAAATATATCCAAATATATTTTACGGTACACCTATAAAAAATTTTACAAATTCAATTAGATTATAATAGTGAGCAAGGTCTGTATAATTGGTAGACGGTGTACCCATTGTCTATTCAAACACGTAGCTCAAACAGAACGTCTGAGAAGAGCGCGCCAAATTGTCCCCGACATCCCTCAATAGACTTTATTCGATTAGAACGGCGAACTCTAACTTTACAGTACAAATAAACTGACTGCATTATTCACTTTAGGGTGAGCACTGCAATGGAATCGGGATTTAATCCGGACTAAATTGCTTACCGTCTGTTTGGGGTTGGACCGATTATCTCTTCGAGCGAGTCTTTAGCGCTCGATTATTCAGCTTTATTTACATTTGCGACTCCTGCAACGTTTTGAAGCCCTGGTACCTTTGTTAGATTGGATAGCTCACAAAATGATTTAAACAAAAATGTGATTGCGAGCAATGTTCACGAATCGCTCATTTATTTCGCGTTTAGTTTACTTGGACAGATTTTTGAAAATTAATTTAGTCATTGAATACATACTAATTCTACACCGTTTTACCGCCATTCTGCTGTGGTTTTAAAAATTATTCATTCCTAATTAGATCTTCAAGTATGTGGATAATACATAGTACTTGATAAACATAAGCAGGTCCTTAGCGATCGGTTATTCGACTCATTTACAGTCCAACCCGCTTCTCATTTTGAAGCCCTGGTTTATTGATTGTGGAAAAACTTTTATTTAGATAAGGGTTCAATTAATTACTTCGCTTAAAAACTCATTAGCAAAATGTTACTTGTAAAATATGTACATACGATATGTTTGGAAATATTTTAATAATGTGGCTTGAAAACACTACGTCAATAATTATTTCGTATATAATTGCGTTGCTTTAGTTTGTTTTTGTTTTACATATGAAGCTTCTTTTCCCAAAATGGATTTTCTTTTGCCTTATACTTCTGTCATCGTATTTCTTACTCACTCATGTTAGCAACGTGTTGTCCGTCCAATGTGGAGTATTTCATGACTGGGTTCATGACGTTTCACTTTTTCTGAGCTAGGTCCTCATCCCACGTCCATAAAGAAGGCTCGCTTCTAAAGGATACTCCGAAGATGTCTTAATTATAATGTATTATTCGTGTATCAAATTCAGTATACACAAATATGTGTATCTAAATAATTATGATTTCTTTTATTACTCTATGTAACTTAAATGATGAGGTGGCTCAGTAAGGTTATAATATCAAAGTCATGGTATAATTATCGTTACGATAAAATTTACTTAATACCTGCCCTCTAATTCTTACCCCACTGCTGGGCAACTCAGCTTACCGCATCAAACAAACTGACTGCTTTGTTAGCCAAGCCACTCCAGTGTAGATTGTCAAGTATACGGATCAACTAATAACACCTCCATCACAAATTTTTAAATCGCGTCTACCAAGGTACCTACTAGTGTTTCACTGACCAACATCTATCAGCCATTTGTTCATTTTTCAAGACATTTTTTGATTATATCTTTATTTTTAAATTCTGACTGGCCTGTTACTTAAGTTATCACAGAGCTAACTGATGAACCGAGGGACCGAAGTTCGAGTCCAGTCCAGGACAAATATTGACGTGATAAAAACAAGCGTTTATGTAGAAACAAAATGTCTATAAATATAAAGTAGCGTATATTGTATATACGTACGAGTATTTTATCAGCCGTACTATAACACGTCTCCGTCCACAGTAAGATCAAATCGCCGTACGTCGCGATTTCCCAAGATATCTATTATTTATTTATATTCGTACCAAAGATACTTTTTCATTGTTGGATCTTTATTTGCTGCCGAAAATGTAATACTGTCCGGTATCTATGCCGACGAGAGCTCTCTCCAAGTAACAAAGAAGTTTCCCGTACTCGAACACACTCAAAGAACCAATATAAGTTACTTTTCCGCTCTCGGGATGACGATTCTCTAAAGCACTTAAGGGTTATGGATACATAATACGCATGGAGCTGAAAAAAATATAATCTGTTTGTTTGTTCTTGACTAGCTTAATCTGTGACGTTGTCTATGTATAGTACTATTTTAAAAAAGTATAAAAAAAACATCACGATTGTAACACCCGAAGGAGTAAGTAGAGGAGGTTAGTACACTTCCACGATTCACCAGTTACATTTACATTCCATTATGATGTAGATTGTGAGTAATAGACATATAGAAGGGTATATGCGATAATACTACCTATAGTGTAGGGTAACAAAGCACTTGTATTAAAGCTTGAATATCGCCAGTACTGTCCTGTCATAGACTTCTAATAAAGTACAAAAATTTCCATTGAAACAAGCACGTTTTCTTTTACACTGGCATATTAAATTTTTCGAGTCGAATTTTTCGTCCAAGCGCACCGCCCGCACCGAAGATTGAACGGTATCCGTGAGAAAATTAATATGGCCGCCCGAGCGCCGACGATTCGGAGGGAAAAGTATGAACGAAATCCATTAGTTGAGTCCCGACGGACGCCGCTTCCGTTACGGAAATTACGTTAAAAGCGATACGTCCTACTCGATAACTTGAGATAGTTGAGCGAAGCAAAAGGAGGATCTCTCAAAACTCAACTCATAAGTATTTAAACTTACCTACTACGCCATTTGGTTCTCGGTATCCTTGAGAAGTTTAGTGTACTCGATGTATGTGATACAAATTTTCTAAAATATAATCGTACTCTAGAATTAGATTTTATTAACGAATTGGATTTAATTGTATAGAAAATGTATTGAATGAACTTTTATTTATTTCTCGTTCAGATAAGGCTGTTATAGAAATAGCCTTATCTAAACGAGAAATCCAGCCATTATGTTAGCGATATTACATATATGTTTACTAATAAATTTTTCGGTCAGTAATATTGTATTTTTGTAAGTAGAACTTCCAGTTTAAACTTCGTAATAGTTGCTCGGAGTCTAGATTTGTGCCCGGTGTATGGCAGTAGGCTCACCACCTATTCCATAGTGGGACATAAACTTAACTAAAAGAAAGTGGGAGTGTACTACATGCCTCTGTCTACCTGTTCGGGGATTACAGGCGTGATATTACGTACAATTTAACTGGATCCATTGAAGAAGATCACATTAAAATAAGTCTAGTTTCATTTCTTGCGTCGGTTCATCTTAATTGATATGGTTTTTTCATCAAAATCACAACCTCACTCACAATCGTCGTCCGCAGCGAAACGCAGAGTCAGACGGAAGAGAAATTCAATTAAATTCTCCAACGTCGCAGTGTTCAGTGTAAAAAGTCCTCTTCTATATTTCATTTTCGAGCTATTCTTATTATTGTGAGGACTTAAAGGCGGACCTAATTTGATCTCACAATTTTCTTGCCGTCGTTCGCTGGCGGCTCAGTGTCAACGTTTCATTCGGATTACATACCACCAATTTAACTCTGCGACCAAGTGGAACTTTATTGCCCGGTAACAGATTCCAAAATCGCATAACCCTAAATTAATTTCAAATTGTTTTATCGGGATGCAGTGCAGTGGTCATTCTGCTACGCTACGAAGAAGTTGAACATTTTCCAAGACTTGCCACTGTCATTATTAAAGGAGAATGAGTATTGTTATGGTCGCTTTTGTATTATTAACAAGGGAACACGGCGCATAACAAGTTGTTATCTTAACTGTTTATGGAGACGTAATATTTCTTGTTTCGTGTATCCTTAGGTTGCGAAATGGTAATCTCGAAGGTCTAAGCACTTCGATACGACGTAACCATAACTGAGTTTATATTAACAACATATGTATGTATATATGTAACATATGTATACATAGCAGAATATTATTTTGCATATAAATAGCAGAATAATTTTATATGATTCACTGCCTTATTATAACCACATACTAACCACTAAAAAAAAGTAAAATCACGCATATAATCCCTGATGAGGCAGGCTGAGAAATGTAGTACGTTTCACGAGTTACGTTTACATGAAATAGGTGGAATAGGTGGTGAGCCTATTGCCATACATACTAACTAATATTATGATATAACAGCTTTTTTATACAATTTTTTATTCACTCTAAATTATACGACCCATAAGCATATAATATAATCCATAAATATAATTTCCTATAACGGTGAAAGAAAACTTCGTTGAAAACGTTTCATTGAAGAGTTTTACATAAAGTTCCCTAAGGTGGGTGAAGGGAGACATCCTGCACGCTCGTAGCCAGCGTGGCAGGCTAAGGTCGTCATCCAATTTACTCTGGAAAGCCCGTGTCCACCGTAGAAACGTTAAAAGCGTTAGTGATGATGAAAAGTACAGGTTAACTATGCCCAGTACTATCCATTAATATGCTTATACTAAACATAAAAACACTAATATTCTATACAGACACAATGGATATTAATCGAAAAATTTATTTTTTGTGTAATTTTATATTAATAGTACATTTC